>CAUYON010045305.1:0-28268 GCA_963573935.1 Arctocebus calabarensis
ATTGATCTGTTGTATAATTCTTTCATTTTCAATTTCATTTAATTCTGCTCTAATTTTGGTGATTTCTTCTGCTCAGTTTGGGGTTGGAATGTTCTTCCTTCTACAGTTGCTTAAGGTGTCCCATTAAGTTGTTAATTTCCTCTCTTTCCGTTCTCTTGAGAAAGGTTTGCAGTGTTATATATTTCCCTCTTAGGACTGCCTTTGTAGTATCCCAGAGGTTCTGATAATTCATGTCTTCATTGTCATTTTGTTCCAAAAATTTATTAATTTCCTTCTTAATCTCATCTGTAACCCATCTATCTTTCAGCATAAGATTGTTTAGTTTCCATGTGTTTGTATGAGTATGCAGATTTCTGTTGTTATTGAGTTCAACTGAGTTCCGTGATGGTCAGAGAAGTTGCGAGGAATAATTTCTATTTTTTAAAATTTGCTCAGGTTAGACTTATGACCTAGGATGTGATTGATTTTGGAGCATGTTCCATGGGCTGATGAGTAGAATGTGTATTCAGTTTTGTTGGGATGAAATGTTCTGTAGAAGTCTGTTAAATACAGATGTTGAATAGTTAAGATTCAATCTAAAATTTCTTTGCTTAGTTTCTTTTTATAGGATCTATCCTGCACTGCTAAAGGGGTGTTAAAAATCTCTGACTACTATGAAGCTGGAGGTAATCAAGTTGCTCATGTCTGTTAGAGTTTCTCTTATAAATTGAGGCACATTCTGGTTGGGTGCATATTAATAATTGAAATCTCATCATATTGAGTAGTACCTTTAACAAATATGAAGTGTCCATCCTTATCCTCCCTTATTTTGATTGGTTTAAAGCCTATTGTATCTGTGAATAGGATTGCAACACCTGCTGCTTTCCATTTGCCTGGAGTATAGATGACCATCCCTTCACCTTGGGTCTATATCTTTTAAGGTAAGATGAGTTTCTTGTATGCAGCAGACATCTGGCCCGAGTTTTTGTATCCATCAGCCAACATGTGCTTGTTTAGAGGACAATTTAAACCATTCACATAAATTGAAAATCCTTTTGTGGCTGTGGAAGTTGGAATTTGATCAAAAGTTTCTGAGTGGGTTTACTTTTGTGGTGGAAGATTATGCTGGTCATTATGGAAGATAGGTCTGAGAATATCCTGGAGAGCTGGTTTAGTTATGGCAAATTTCTTCAACATGTGGATGTCATTAAAGTTTTTAATTGCTCCATCATAAATGAAATTCAGTTTAGCTGGATACAGGATCCTGGTATTAAAGTTATATTGTTTTAGGAGATTAAAAGTCAATGATTATGCTCTTCTAGCTTGAAAGGTTTCCGCAGAGATATCTGTAGTTATTCTAATGTTCTTCCCTTTGTAGGCTATGGTTTTCTTACTTTTGGCTGCTCAGAATTTTCTCCTTCATATTAACTTTAGTGAAATTGATTATGATGTGTCTGGGGGATGTCTTATTGGGGTTGAGTCGTGCTTTGGTTTTGAAACCGTGTGCTCTCTGAATTTCAGAATCTCTCAGCATGTCTGGAAAGTTCTCTTTCATAATCTCATAAAGAAGAGACTCTGTGTCTTGTGAAGCAGGTTTGCTGCTCTTGGGGATCCCTATGAAGTGAATATTGGTTTTCTTCAGATTATCCCAGAGCTCTCTGAGAGAGTGATCTGTTTTTGCCTTCCATTTCTCTTCCATTTTGAAGGTTTGGGAGCATTTGAAATCTTTGTCTTCAATATCAGAAATCCTTTCTTCTGCTTGCCCTATTCTGTTACTGACGGATTTTACTGTATTTCTCAGATCTTTGATGGCTGCAACTTCTTTTCTCAATGTGTGAAAATCTTTGGTCATTTCATCTTTGAATTCATTAAATTCTCTAGACATCTTTTGGATTACTGCTTGAAATTCTAATTCCATCTTTTCCTCCGTTCTGTTGATCTTATTTGCTATCCAGATTCTGAATTTGATTTCTGACTGTCAGCCATTTGTTTATGCATGGGATCTTGTTCTGTGTCTGCCTAGTTGTTCCCTGGAGGAGTTGATCTACTCTGATTATTCATATTGCCAAAGTTTTTCCATTGATTCTGTCCCCTGATTGTTTTCTCCATTGCCTCTGGCCTTCCTCAGAGTTGGGGAGGTGTCTCTCCAAGATTAGACCCTGGCAGGATCACTCTATTGTTGCTAGAACTTTGTAGGGAGTGACCCTGTGTAGCTCTTCTGGGACTGCCTCAGTCAGGGAGTTCTGGTTGCTCCAGAGTGTGGCACTCCTGGATCCAGCAGCAGAGCTGGGGATGGTGCACATGGTTCTGGGAGTGCCGTTCACCTGGTGACTTTGGCACAGAGAGCCCAAAGCTCTAGCAGTCTCTGGCTGGGAGGAGGGCCCCATGGAGAGGCAGGGAGGGCTCCGAGGTAGGGCCTTCATCCTGTGGCTTCCAGAGTCCCTGGCCAGATGGGTGGGTCGGTGCAGAGGCAGGGAGGTTATGGGAAGGATGACGTGGATGGCACTGGTCCTGGAGTCTCTGGTTGGAGGCAGACATGCTGAGGCCCGGCAGGCGCAGGGTGCGGGGGTGGTTGGTTGGTGGAATCTTTGGCTGAAGGTGGGCCTGTGGAGGCCCTGCAGGTGTGGGGTGCACGTCCACAGAGTCACCAGTGGAGTTCCTGGCTGGGGGCGGGCCTTTGGAGGCCTAGTGTTTGCAGGGCGCATGGCTGCTCGGTAGCTGGGGGAGTCTCTCACCCTAGGCGGGCCTGTGGTGTTCTTGCGGGTGCTAGGCGCTGGCCCACACGGTCACTGGCAGAGTCCTTGGCGGAGGGCGGACCTGCGAGTTTGCTGGAGTAGTTCCTTGCCAGTGTGGACCTGTGGAGGTCTGGTGAGTGCAGGGTGTGGGGCCACGTGGATGCTGTTGGAGTCCCTGGCAGAAGGCGATCCTGCTGAGGCCTGGCAGGCTCAGAGGGCATAACTGTGTGGTTGCTGGGAGAGTCCCTGGCCTGGGGTGGGCCTGTGGAAGCCAGGCGGGCTTCTGGTGTGGGGCTTGTGGCTGCACGGTTGCTGGCGGATTCTCTGGTCGGGGGAGGGAGGCTCGCTGTGGATACTGCCCCCCCCCCCAGGAGTATCTTGCCGGTGGTGCGCTTGTCCGGCAGGTGGTGGTGGGGCACTGCTCAAGAATGTCCTCCCTCAGTCTCAGCGGGAGTTAGGCTTCTGGTCCATCAGGTAAGCAGGTAAGGGTGTATTGTAAGTTCAGAATGGTAGGAAAAACTTTAGTTTAGTTTTTCTGCCTAGCAAGTGAGTGTTCAGCATCACAGCAGGTTCGTTCTGAGGAAGCAGACCCCACATCCCACAGCACTCTTCCGTGGGGTGAGGCAAGAGGTTTATTGTTCACCTTTTGTCTGTAGAAAACCTGCAGGAGCAAATGAAGAAAAAAATAAAGGAAACAGAAAAACAAACAGACCATAGCTTTCTTGGGGGAGGGGAAAAACACTTTTCCTTTCAGATAAATTTTGTACCTGAAGCTTGCTTTCTTGGAGTCACAGCTTGCCTCAGCAGAGGTGACCTGCAGTTATCACTTCTGTCTCTCAGCTGGGCTCCCAGTCCTCAGCTTCATTGGGCAGTTTCTGGAGGTTATCTTTCCTTTTGGACAGGCGCCTCTGTCAGAAGCTGCTTCCAGTTGGCCATCTTGCTCCAGCCCCTGCTCTTGTCCTCCTGCCACCACAAAGTGTCCAACTTTGTGGGAATTTGGATTCTACACCAAGAACCAAACATACTGTCCTCAAAACTTTTCCTCCTTCAGATTTACTGGGTGGGGGCATGGGACATGGTCCTCCCAACAAGGAAGTTCAACCTCAGCAGCATCTCTGAGGCTTCCCTTTCTTATCCAGACAGACACCAGATCATGTTGAATCTAGTTTTGCAAACATTTGGAACTTGGCCTTTCTCCAAAGTCTCAACCATAGTTTAGGGCTTTCAAATTCACTGCCAGATCAGACTTTTTGAATGCCACTTTCTTCTTACCACCGCATTTTGCCAGTTTTCTAAGTTGTCTTCTAAATGGGTAAATCAGATTATGTCACTGTGATGTCCAGCACCCTCTGAGATAGGCTGTTTGCCCCTCTCTGACCTCTTACAGCACCCTTTTTACATTGCTGTTTGCACACATGTCCCACTGATCTTCCTCTTCTCCAAACATGCCAAGCCCATTCCCGTCTCTGGACCTTTGCACTTGTTTGCGCTGCTGGGAACACTTTTCAGGTTGACCATCATGTGACTTTCTCCTCACTTCTACCTGGACTCTTTTCTTCACCTGGGCCTTTACTGATAAACCGATGTGAAATAACCACCTTTTCACCCTCTAACCTGTTTCCTGATTGATTTTCTTAGCATTTCATACCATCTGAAATTAAACATTTATTTATTTCTATTCCATAGGGATTTATGTTTCACCATGTCCTCTGAAATTTAAGGTCCAAGAAGGCAGGGAACTTCTATCTGCCCCCTGCTGTTTCCTCAGAACCTACCATGGCGTTTGGCATAGAGATGATCTTGGCACGGATCCGGCAGTGACTGAGCTCACTGGCCTCACTTCCATGTTTACATTGTTAACATCTCTACGTTGCTGTTCTGCTGGGAACCCCTTCCTGCAGGCTTCCTCTCTATCAGCATTCAACTTTCACATGGTGTTGCTTTTTCAGAGCAGCCTGTGCCCCCATTGCAATCCCTGTGACTCTCTGGTATACAGGTTGGCAAATGTTTTCCGTACAGAGTCAGAATAGTAACTGTGGCTTCACGGTCCATGCTGTACCTGCCAGGACTGTCTAACTCAGTCACTATTGAACATGAGCAGCCAGGGACAATTGGTAAATGAGTGAGCACTGCTGTACTTTAATAAAACTCCATTTATGGACACTGAAACTTGAATTTTGTCTATGTCGCAAAGTGTTAACTTGCTTTTGATTTTTTCCAATCACTTAAAATGTTAGTTTGTGACCTGTACCCAGACAGGTGGTTTGCCGATTTGCTAACCCTTGTTTTAGAGTATCATCTTCTTTTATCTTCCTGGTGCAGAAAGTTATGTTATTTGTTCATTTGTTTTTGTACTTTATTTTCCCTCATGAAGGTCACCTTGAGGGCAGGACCTTCCTCGCTACTCTAGCCTCAAGGCCTGCAGCTGCCTGGATGCCTCCTCCCTGGGCATGGGGAGCTAGCAGAGTGGGGACTGTTTTCTACTTGGAGCGGGCATATCTGGTGAGAGTGTTACCGGCCGCTGTTAACCTGAATAGCCATTGCATGCAGGCACTGCTGGTCAGGCCCTAATGAGGCCAGATGAGCCTACACACTGACATCTGGAGATTGTTCATTCACTTCCAGGGCTACTGTCATAGATAAGTAGGGAAAGTGGACTCTGTGTCCCAGTCAAGGACTCAGGCCACTCTGTACTAGGTGAAGTGTTGACTAATTATAAATTTAGTCTAGAATAAAATGCTTTGAAGATCCAACCACTTTAAGATATTGTGTAACTTTGTAATCTTTGAAGGGTAATTTCTTTGATGTCTACTGTGATGAGTAACAACATTGCTGATGTTTACTTTTCCTGTGAGAATAAAATGTAACAAAGGGAAAGGGGAGCAGAGCAGTTCTTTGGGGGAGATATCTCTGCTGCTGTCTGGAATCCCTGGCTTTTCTGTAAGTAAAAGTGAAACACTTAAAATGTCATCTATTCTCCGTTGATTGGTTTGGGTGACAGGCAGACAGACTTCTTGGTCTGGCAACAAGAGCAGGAGGACTCAAAGCTAGAGGAACCGCAAGGTTCAAAGATATCAAGGGAGCACTAGAAATGGTACAAACCTTGGAGCAATAAGCATCTAATGAGGGAACGAAGGATTTAATGTAAACTTTATTCAGTATCTGGAGATACCAGGCTCTGTATTAGCTACCGTGGACAAACAGAAGACTAAGATACAATTACATTTACATTATAAGGTGCCACGCAGTCACAGCAGAGAGGGATTAGGGCTCAGATGGATGTATGTCCCAGTATTTATCAGAATGCTGGTGACAAGCCAGTGTATGGGAAGGATGGGAACAGAAAGAGGGTGTGTTATTGAATGAGCTCTACATTTTTGTTCTCATCCAGCCATCCATTGACCCACCCCCCTCCATTCATCCAGTATTTATTTGAGCACCTTCTGTGCCAGGCTAGGCAACTGAGCATTTGTTGTTTTCAGTCTAATCCAGTAGACAAGCTATAATCATGAAACACACAGGACAAATTGGAATGTGAGTGGTCTGAGCATTTGGCCTGAGAGCTGCTCTCATGGTGAGGAGAGGTGGGGACACCCCGGAGAGGCTTTTGGTATTCAGCGCTTGATGGATGTGGATCGGCAGGAAGGAAAAATAAGACGTCCAGGTGTGAGTCACTCTATGGTTGGTTTCCTTGTTAAAGAGATTTTTTTAACAGGGAAGAGTTAAACTACTTTCTTCTGTTGGATTTGCATAGCCATGGACCACACTGTGGCTTTGTTTATGGGGACCATAAACCTATGTTTGCAGATGAAATTTTAGTCAGGCAGAAACTCTCAGGATCAAGAGCACGGTCTAACCATAAAGTGTAGGCAGGAAACGGGAACTACAACCTCCTGGCTCTCGTGGATCAATTTTTTTTTTTTTAAGAGACAGGGTCTTGGCTTGGTGCCCATAGCTCAGTGAGTAGGGTGCCAGCCACATACGCCAAAGCTGGCGGGTTTGAGCCTGGCCTGCCTGCTAAACAACAATGACAACTGCAACCAAAATATAGCTGGGGTTTTTGGTAGAAGCCTGTAGTCCCAGCTACTTGGGAGTCTGAAGCAAGAGAATCACTTAAGCCCAAGAGTTTGAGGTTGCTGTGAGCTATGAGGCCACGCACTCTACTGAGGGTGACATAATAAGACTCTGTCTCAAAAATTTTTTATTTTTGAGATAGGGTCTGTCTCTGCCACCAGACTGGGGGCAGTGGTACAATTATAGTTCATCGTAGCTTCAAACTCCTGGCCCCCCCAAATCCTCTTGCCTCAGTCTCCTGAGTAGCTAGGACTATAGGAATATACCATGACACCCAGCTACTTGGATAGGCTTTTGCCACATTGCCCAGGCTGGTCTCAAACTCCTGGCCTCAAGCGATCCTCTCAGATTGGCTCTCCAAAGCACTGGAATTACAGGCATGAGCCACTGTGCCCAGCCTTGTTTTGATAAGATTCTCTAGTCCTCATTGTCCTCTTTGTGTTGTGGGAATTTGGATAGATATTAATTTGTCAAATATTTATTGAGCCAGTGCTTTGTACCAGGCATGGGGCCTGAGTCTGAGCAAAACAACAACAACAAACAGATCCGTGTCCTTCAAGTACTTAAATAAAGTAGGGGGAGAGAACAACAGCACCCATAAAATCGCAAATCAGATTTGGTGTACTAAAATATAAGACATTGACTCTCAAACCCGAGGATTCTGGGGTGGAGTTTGGATTCAGCCATCTTCTAGCTGTTAGACCTTGGAAAATAGCCTAATTTGTCTGTTTGCTCTTTTCTAACATGGCAATAATAAACTACTTCATAATGTTATTGTGAGATTAAATATTGTTAGAGCAGAGTCTGCACACAGCATTCAATCAATGCTACCCCTTATTATTTTTGTGTTCAGAGGACAGTGAGTGTCCACAGGATGGGCAACTCGTAGGGAGGAAAGGATTATGAATGTTTTCCCACAAGTGGTGACACTCAAACTGCGTCTGCAAAGAAGAGTGATGAAAACAGCCAAAATGGAGTCAGGGCTTGTCACAGGCCATACTGTTGTGAGAGCACAGCATGGATGATCTTCCTTAAATTCTCACACAGCCCTCTGACAAATGTGTTAACCTTTTCTTCATTATTACAGATGAAAGACAAATAGGACTTAGGCAAGCAAAGAAGGGACTTTGGGAAAGGCATTTTGAACAGTGGTATAGATACAAAGGTCCAGGGACATGAAAGGGTGTCAGATTAATGGAACTGAAAGCAGTGCAGTGTGGCTGGAACAAAAAATATCCATAGGAAAGTGATGTGAGATGAAGCTGGAGAAATAGGCAGGCCAGTCGATAGTGCTGTCATCTCGAAGATTTATGGGACCCCCAACTGAATGTGGTCCAGTGCTGTCTCCAACAAAGCTCTGGCCATCCATTTCTGATTGGACTGATGGGAATCAGATGTCATGGGACTTGTCTTTGTTGGAATATGTGCTCTTCATTTGTAGAAACACATAAGAAAGTTCTTGAGAATTAGTGCAGAAACTGTTCCAGAAAAGAATGAACTGAAAGATAGATGCATGGCTACTAGTGTCTCTCCTTTTACATTGTCCAGTTTAAGTGATTTTAACCCTTCAAATTAAACCCACTTAAAGATGAGCTCTATTCCAGGCTCAGAGAGATGTGTACAGGAGTCGCTCTGTCTTGTCTCTGTGACCTCCTCTGAAGACTGCCGTCTTCTCAGACCTTGTTCCCCTCTTCCCATATCCCTCCCTTCTTCCCTTCCTTCCTCCTTTTCTTCCCCCCTCCTTCCTTTCTTCTTTCCTCCCTCCCTTCCTCCCTTTATTCCTTCTTTCCTTCCTCCCTGTTTTTTTGAGTCATTTGATCCAAAGCAGTGATGTACTGACCTAACTTGCCCCCACTCCTACTAGGAGGTATGAACAAGCACCAATAGGCATTTTAACCAATACACACTCAAAGAAACATGCAGAAGGAAAACAGATAAAAGCACCAGACCTATATAGAAATATAATACAGAAACTCAACATTTAAGTCATGTCCATACTTTAGGGAAAGTACTCAAAGGATGTTGGAACCTTCTACCTCCTACGAACCCTAAAGCCACCTGGCCAGGTGAGTAACACACTGAAAGACAGACCAGTTGGTTGGCCTGGTTCAAACTTGCAGCTCACAGTTTTCTGTTTGTGATCCATGAATGGCTGAGAGTCTCATTAGTACTTCTCTTCCCCTGTCCCCTGCCAGGTGTTTCACTGGGACTGCTGTTTATAGCATCTGCTTTTCCAGTGGCTTGTGACTTTGATTAAACCTTCTCTCTTTTTATCATCTTTCTTCCCCCTGTTTTAGAAGGCAACCATTATTTCTGGGGATTATATACACAGTCTGGATACTTTGGTGTGCCTGTGCTCACTCTGACTGGTGAGACCAGGGCATCAAAAAGTTTGTCATTTGCCTGGGTGGCCTAATTCTGGTAAAAGTGTACATCCCCTTAGCCATCTCAATGCTCACCAAGATGCAGTTTTTCTGCAAATTTTTTTGCCAAGAAAAGGCTCATCTTCGGATGAAAAAAATAAAACAAGGCCAGGGAACCCGTGCACCTATGTATGTCCTGAGATTAAAGGCCTAAAGGAGGAGATGGGGAAAGACCGGGAGAGAAACGGAGAGAGCTTCTCTCTCTCCACTGGAGTTCTCTCCCTCTACCAGGAGCTTTAGTGTTTTCTGTATGCTTTTCTGTGAATAGATTCTGTCTTACCACTGGGGGGTGAGGGGAAATAATGTAATGAAGAATAATAAAATACATGTTAATTGCAAAAATCTGTATCATACAAGATAAAGGAAAATAATATCCCTTTGTATCAAGCCTTGTTGAATCTTTCCTTGAACACCAAAATAAAATATTTATGATCGCCCTCTAGGGCAGATGTATATATACATTAATATATGTATTAATTTAGCAGCGCCATCTGCTGATTAACATATTATTTGCCCGAAGCCACAGTCAAGAATTTCTATCTTGCCAAGAAAACAGATTATTAAGACACTCAGTTGCCCAGGCAATGTGCCTGTAGGTCATAATTGCACCACTCAAATGAAATGCCAGCTAGATTTTCTGATTTGCTCCCTTATCATACACCCTGTTAAATGGGTGAATAGTTTGTCCAGAAGTTTAATTCTGCCAATCAGAGTTGCTCATGTTTTAATTCAGTTAGTAATTCAATCCCAATGAGAATGTAATGGAAATGCATTTACCTTGTCATTTAGCTTAAGAACATTACCACATAAAGCTGTATGAAAAGTGTATTTGGGTAATTAGAGATGAATTATGTATGTGACTTAAATATTATCCATTGCACTGACAACTTTTGTCAAAACACACATGAGATTGATAGATCATGGAAGCAAAGAGGGAAGAGCCTGCATACTGCCAGAAGGCAAGTAAAAACTGCATGCTCTGCTTTCTTCAGTGTTAAGGAGAGCTCCATGATTAGCATTTGGCCCAGTAAATACCTTGAAACTGAGACCTCAGAGCCAGGAACAGGATCAAAATAATTAAGAAAATAAAAGAGGTAAAGAAAGTACCTCACTCATTCACTCAATTACTAAATAGCTCTTTTGTGCCAGACACCATCCAAGGACTATACTATAAAATGAAATCCTCGGAATTCAACCTAATGGGCGAGAGTGCCATGTAAATAAGTAATTACAGATAATGTGTTAAGTAATTACATAGTAGAGCTAGCTAAGCACTGGGAGCATAGAGAATGGGGGGTGGGGGGAGAAGGAATTCTTATAAATTGAGCATCTGCCCCAAAAAGCTTTATACATGGTGTCCATAAGGTTCATGTGCAACTTAAAATTTAAAATTCCAGGTGGCACCTGTGGCTCAAAGGAGTAGGGCGCCGGCCCCATATGCCAGAGGTGGCAGGTTCAAACCCAGCCCTGGCCAAAAACCTCAAAAAAAAAATTTTTTTTTTTAATTCCACACAAACTTTAAGGATAGCCTGTGTATGTAACCCGGATATAACTGAGGGCTCCTTAATGTCTGGATTAAGTGAGTCTAAAACCCACAAACCCTTGACTAGTCAAAGTCCAATGCCTTCATCAATTCCCAGACAGCTTACTGTGTTGCGCTTCTCAGCCTCTGGGCTACTGTGTCCCATATGCTGCCTTTGTCCCACATCACCTGGGTTCTCACATAAAACTCAGCCTCTTCTAAAAATTCTACTACAAAATCACTCACATGCAGCATATGTAAGATTGTAGCCTTTCAGGAAGATTTCAGAGTGGAGCAGAGAGATACAAGAAGTTTACTTCCCGGCTCAACACCTGTGGCTCAATGGGCTAAGGCGCCAGCCACGTACACCTGAGCTGGCAGGTTCGAATCCAGCCCAGGTCCACCAAACAACAATGACGGCTGCAACCAAAAAATGGCTGGGCGTTGTGGTGGGCACCTGTAGTCCCAGCTACTTGGGAGGCGGAGGCAAGAGACTCGCCTGAGCCCTGGAATTGATGATTGCTGTGAGCTGTGATGTGATGCCACCACACTCTATCTAGGGTGACAGCTTGAGGCTCTGTCTCAAAAAAAAAAAATTTATTTCCCACACTACTTAGCAAACAACTTCATGGAGAACAACAGACATCTCTGTTATTGAAATAGTCCCAGCACTCTTACGTATGGAGCTGGAATGGTTCTTCACACGGCTGTCTCTAGTAGAGGTGTAAGAGTGCTGGGTCTTTCGCCCTGTATGCACAAGTCTGAATGCTACCCTAACCTTGGGTGAGGCAGCTTCTTTCAGGTGAGGGCTATTCTTGGGTAGGGATTTGGTCAGCAAGTGACGCTTCTGGCAGCTTGGGGAAAGCAGCATCTTTGTCCTGAAGGGTGCAATCTGGGCAACACTTCAGTTAAGACGGACAACAAAATTGCCTGTCCCTTATTAATTTTTTTTTAAGGATTTTATGCCTGAGAATAGATGATGGAAGATAGACAGTGAAAGTTTTAATTAGAGTTCAGCCTGGGCAACACAGCAAGATCCTATCTCTTAAAAAAAAGTTACATGGAGCCTACACCTGGGGCCAAGAAACAAAATTTGTACTTATTATGTGGTCTCAAACTGTCTGTTCTTGAATCACAGATGTACAAATCCCAGGTATGGCACTACAACTTGAAAGAACACATAGTTGATGATACATAATTGCGCCTTTATTTAACATTTCAAGAGAACACAGCCATACCCCCATTTTATTGCATTTCCCAGATGTGTTTTGCAATTTGAAGATTTATGGCAACCCTGCATCAAGCAATTCAATTGGCACTCACTATCCCAACATTTCTCAGTTTCTACCTATCACTAATGTTAGTAATTCTTGCAATATTTCAAACTTTCTCATCATTATTGTATCTGTTATCAGTGATCTTTGACATTACTACTATAGTTGTTTGGGGGCACAAAGAACCACACCATATGAAATGGCAACCTCGATAAACACTTTGTATGTTCCGACTCCTTCACAATCCAATAGTTACCCTCTCTGTCTCTCTCTCTCTCTCCAGGCCTCTCTATTCCCTGAGACACAGCAATATCGAAGTCAGTCCAATTAATAACCCTAAAATACCCAGTAAGTGTTCAAGTGAAAGGAAGAGCTACACATCACTCACTTTAAATTAAAAGCTGGAAATGATCAAGCTTAGTGAAGTAGGGGTATCAAAAGCTAAAACAGGCTAAAAGCTAGGTCTCTTGCATCTGTCAGCCAAATTATGGATGCAAAAGAAAAGTTCTTGAAAGAAATTAAAAGTGCTACTCCAGTGAACACATGAATGGTAAGAAAGTGAAACAGTCTTATTGGTGACATAGAGAGATTCAATGGTCTGGACAGATCAAACCAGCCACAGCATTCCCTAAGCTAAAGCCTAATCTAGAGCTAACTCTCTTCAGTTCTATGAAGGCTGCGCTAGATAAGAATTAGAAGCGGAATGAAAATGTGACTGAATTGCTGTAAATTCGAACAGAGGAGCTGTATCCTATAGAAGAACAAAGAAAGTATTAGTAGTTTCTTGAGATGGAATCTATTCCTGGTGAAGATGCTGTGAACATGGTTGAAATGACAACAAAGGATTTAAAATATTCTGTAAAGTTAGTTGATAAAGCAGCAGCAGCTTTTGAAAGAAGTTCAAAAGAAGTTCTCTAATTTCAAAAGAAGTTCTTCTAAAGTTCTTCTACTACAGAGAAACCTTTAAAGGCAGGGTCAATTGATGTGACAAATGTCATTATTATCTTAGAAATTGCCATAGCCACCCCAGCCTTCAGCAACTACTATCCTAATCAGTCTCAGCAGCCATCACACTGAGGCAAGATCCTCCAGCAGAAGAAAGATTAGGACTCACTGAAGACTTAGATTATCATTAGCATTTTTTATCAACAAAATATTTTTTAATTGGTATGTACATTTTTTAGCATAATGCTATTTACACACTCAATAGACTATAGTGTGGTATCACTATAACTTACATATGCACATATGTAAGAAACAAAAAAATTTATGTAACTCACTTTACTACAATTTTGTTTTATTGCAGCAGTCTGAAATCATACCCACAGCATCTACAAGGTATGCCTCTATTCGCCATGAAAGAAATTTTCCTGAAGGGAAGCAAAACCTGATTACAGAAGCCCCAGTTGGAGATTAAATGAATAGCTCCTTTCTCTTTGCAGTCTTCAGTCTTCTGAAGCTTGCTTTATGCATTAAAACTCTCTTTTAATGTTACTCCAGACAATCTCTCAAATGATGGTAGTTGACCTTTATTTGGTATACAAACAATGTTTGGTGGGTATGGTTTTATAAATGGCATGTTACTCTCCCTTGAATCTGAGGTCCCAGACCAGGAAATAGTGCTCTAAAGTGTCTCAAAGCCCTGCATCTCTAGCCCCACCCTACTGACTATTCTCACAGCCCTCCAACAACTATTATACTCAACATCCTTAGCATATCCTATCCTAGCCTCTGATTCTCTTTCTCCCTTGAGCTGGAGTTTAAATTTGTCCCCTTTTTTAGCTTTTCCAATTTCTCACATATCTATGTCCCCCAGTTTAGATTTCCCAAAGGCAGAAACTCAGATTTCTTTTCAGATTACTTATAAAAATTTCTCAGTAGATACTTAATAAAGGTATATTGATCATGAAATTAAACATTTATATGATAGAAGTGTGTCTTTAAAGTTTGATTTTCAACATTTAAGGATATATACAAAAAATTATGCAACTCAGGCTCGGTGCCTGTGGCTCAATGGGCTAAGGTGCCAACCACGTACACCTGAGCTGGTGGGTTCAAATCCAGCCCAGGCCCAATGATGGCTGCAACTAAAAAATGGCCAGGCATTGTGGCAGGCACCTGTAGTCCCAGCTACTTGGGAGGCGGAGGCAAGAGACTCGCTTGAGCCCAGGAGTTGGAGGTTGCTGTGAGCTGTGATGCCAAAGCACTCTACCCAGGGAGACAGCTTGAGGCTCTGTTTCAAAAAAAAAAAAAGGACCATAAACTTAAACAACAAATAAAACAAAAATCCCAGAAAACTGTATGGTCATATAATATGGTCTTATTTTAAAATCCTATAAAGCTAAAGCAACAATACACATAGAATATGATTTAAAAAATGAAATAACCCACTTTATAAATCAGAACAAGGAAGATTCAACCCAAGGTCTGTTTAGAAGAAAAAGTAGAAAAACACTGAGGCCGTGGCTTCCAAAGTTTTTAAATATAACACAAAAGGCTGATTTTGTTTGTTTGACTCCTTTTCTCCTCTATTCTTTACATTTTATTAGTACTCATACATACTAAAAGGCTATCAAATTCTAGTTTTATAGTACGACTGACAAACCTTGTGAGACATCCTGAGTATACATTTGCCCCATATTATTTACTTTGTCCCCAAAGCCCTTCTTCTCTGTCCAGCAAATTCTAATAAAAGTTATCAACATCTTTTATTTTTATTTATTTTACTTATATATATTACTACTATTTTTAGAGACAAGGTCTTGCTCTGTCATACAGATTGGAGGGCAGTGCTGCAATGATAGCTCACTGCAACCTCAAACTCCAAGGCATAAGCAATCCTCCTGCCTCAGCCTCTCAAGGAGCTGGGACTACGGGAACTTCTGGCAAACTGTGTTTTCTGCTTTTTGTAAAGACAGTCTTTACAGTATTGCCCAGGCTGTTCTCAAACTGCTGGTCTCAAGCAATCCTCTCTTCCTAGAATTGCCAGGATTACAGGCATAAGCCACAATGTCTGACTTCTCAACACCTGATTTTATTTTTTTTTGCAGTTTTTGGCTGTAGCTGGGTTTGAACTCGCCATCTCTGGCATATGAGGCCGGTGTCCTACTCCTTTGAACCACAGGCGTGCCACCCATCTAATTTTATTTTATTTTATTATTTATTTATTTGAGACAGACCATCAAGCTGTTGCTCTGGGTAGGGTGTTGTGGCATCACAACTCACAGCAACCTCCAACTCCTAGGGTCAAGCAAGTCTCCTGCCTCCGTCTCCCAAGGTGCTGGGACTACAGGTGGCCGCCACAACGCCCGGCTATTTTTTGGTTGCAGCCATCATTGTTGTTTGGCGGGCCGGGCTGGATTCCAACCCGCAAGCTCAGGTGTATGTGGCTGGCGCCTTAGCTGCTTGAAGCCACAGGGGCTGAGTCTCGACACCTAATTTTAAATATGAGCTCCTCTTTGTGTGTACTCTTGTTAATATAATCACCTTCTCTCAATGATTCTGTGATTCACGTACTCTTTTACAACAGTTATGACATTATAGAATAATTACTTGTTTATTGCACATGGGAAAATGAATAAATCAAAGATCGCTCTGAACCTACTGTAGACATTATGCCTAAAATTAAGTGACACAAAACCCGACCCTCCTTTGTTGAAAGCACAAAGCAAAAATATTGGTACTACAAATTTAAGTTGATGAAAATGTTTTAAAATTAGTAATCATCACACAGATACACTGAATATACTAAAAAACACTGAACTATACATTTTAAAAGGATAAATTTTATGGCATTTGTATTGTATGAATAAAATATATTTACACATTTTATCTAAAACTGAGCTAACCTAACACAGGGTACAATGTAAAGGAATAACTATATTTAGGAAATCTAATATACTATTACTATTTGGCAGAATTATCAAGAAAGAAAAGTAAAAATCTAGGAAATATCAAATCAATATATTTCCAACAAGTCCATTTCAAAATCACTGCAATCTATTTGCAGCAATTTAAAATTATAAGGCAAACCATCTATACTGAGCAAGAGCTAAGGTATCATTATTATTACCCAATTACTGTATTTTCTTATTTAAGAACCTATATTAAATCTACCAGTTCTATAGTTTAATAAAATTTCCAGGCCTTAAATGTTAATATTTGGATTCGCGTGGGCTTTAATAAATCTCTACAAAAAAATCAACACACTAAAATTCAAAGTTACTTCTTTAATGAACTATATCTTAAATAATCAATTGTGTTGGCACAGACCTTTCTTTTCTAAACAGAAGACTGTCTTTTTTTTTTTTTTGAGACGGAGTCTCAAGCTGTCACCCTGGATACAGTGCCGTGGCATCACAGCTCACAGCAACCTCCAATTCCTGGGCTCAAGCAATGCCCAGCCATTTTTTGGTTGCAGCCGTTATTGTTGTTTGGTGGGCGCAGGATGGATTCGAACCCGCCAGCTCAGGTGTGTGTGGTTGGCACCTTTAGCCTGTTGAGCCGCAGGCGCCAAGCCAGAAGACTGTCTTTTGAAAGAGAAATTATAATTATGGCTATTAATTTCATTTACAATTCATTGGGTTCATTAAATTCATTCAAGGCTAAAGCAACATCAAATAAACTATACAGTGACAAACTTTTAGTCAACACAGCACCAAATTTCAATGCTATTGATCTAATTTATAATCAGTATACAGTGGTAGCGAAATATCCTCTCAGTCCTTTTCTGCTGGCACTAATTTCAATTTTTAATTACCAGCTATAGGAAACCAGATATATTGGGGATTTTCCCTTTTGTCACAAAAGCATTTTCTTGGGAGAGCAGAAAGAGAGGAAGGGAGGGAGGAGGATGGAGGAATGGAAGAGCAGAGAGAGGGAAGGAGGGAGGAGGGTAGGAGAATAGAAGAGCAGACAGAGGGTGGGGGTGGGGTGTCGATGTATGACACACCTTGTGGGGGCAAGACACAATTATAAGAGGGACTTTACCTAATAAATGCAATCAGTATAACCTGGTTTCTTGTACCCTCAATGAATCCCCAACAATTTAAAAAAAAAAAAGGCATTTTCTTTTTCTTTTTGACTTGGTATACTAAGTGAACTATACATATAGCTGGGCTATGGTACCCAATTCCAAAACTGGAATTTACTTTAAAAGAGGGAAAGACATGTACCACTGCTCTGTTTCCTTTTAAGTTCATGTGTGACAAATGTAAGTAAACATTATGACTTCCACCTTCCCTTTCACTCTCTAAACTACTGCTATAGAAGAATGAATGTACCATTCCAGGGACTTGTGAATTAGTAGATATCACATGAAGTTGCAAGAAAGCCAAACATAAATTTTTAGAGAAAATTTATAAAAAGTTTTTCTTTGACATTAGAAAGAAGAAAGATAGGAAAACTTGCTACCAAATTAACAGTAAACATTTTGCTTATAAAACAGTAAGAGGATTTCCACTTCTCGCAATATAACAGGTTAAATACTGTGAGATCTTGTATCACAACAGAATGACTCAAACCAGCATAAAATATAACATTTCTTGCAGGGCTAGCCTCATAAGAAAAATCTCCAAGGAGACCAAAAGGGGCTGACCTAAATAGACAGGACAGTCCAGAGGGTAAATGCACCAAACTATGACCCAGAGGCAAAATTAAAAATCCCAAAACATGTTAGTAACATACCAACTCTTGCCAAAGCAAAGTCAAAGCCTCTCAAGGAAGTCATCAAATTAGGCTCCAACTGCAACCACAGATTAAATAAAAATGTGGCTCAAGGAGTAGAGTGCCAGCCCCATTTATGAGGGGTGGTGGGTTCAAGCCCAGCCCCAGCCAAAACTGCAAAAAAATAAAAATAAAATGAATAATATACAAACCTTACAATCAGCTGGACAAGTTCCAGAAAAAATTATATTTTCATTGAAACTGCGTAAGTTTATAAACAAGCAAAAATGAGTTAAGGGGAAAGATTTCTATTTATAGCCCCCTGAGTGCTACTTATTTTGGAGCACTGGAGATAAATTAGAAAGATAAAAGATCTTAGTTTTTTTCACGTTTAAAAAATAATGTAAATCGGCTTGGCGCCTGTGGCTCAACGGGCTAAGGCGCCAGCCACGTACACCTGAGCTGGTGGGTTCAAATCCAGCCTGGGCCCGCCAAACAACAATGACGGCTGCAACCAAATAAATGGCCAGGAGTTGTGGTGGGCGCCTGTAGTCCCAGCTACTTGGGAGGTGGAGGCAGGAGACTTGCTTGAGCCCAGGAATTGGAGGTTGCTATGAGCTGTGATGCCACAGCACTCTATCCAGGGTGATAGCTTGAGGCTCTGTCTCAAAAAAAAAAATGCTATAAATCATTGTTATAGGCTGTAAATATAATGATGACTGTAACTTTTCAAAAACACATAGAAAGGCCAGGCACAGTGGCTCACACCTGTAATCCTAGCACTATGAGAGGCAGAGGTGGGTGAATTGATTGAGCTCAGGAATTCCAGACCAGCCTGAGCAACACAGCAAGATACTGACTGTCTCTACTAAGAACAGAAAAACTAATTGGGCTGGGCACGGTGGCTCATGGCCGAGGCGAAGGGATTGCTTGAGCTCGAGACCAGCCTGAGCAAGAGAGAGACTCTGTCTCCAAAAATAGCTGGGCATTGAGTCTCAGCTACTTGGGAGGATGAGGCAAGAGGATCAATTGAGCCAAGAGTTTGAGGTTGCTATGAGTTATGATGCCATGGTTCTCTACTAGAGGTGACAAAATGACACTCTGTCTCAAAACCAACAACAACAACAAAAACTAGCTGGGAATGGGGGTACCTGCCTGTAGTCCGAGCTACTCCAGAGGCTGAGGCAAGAGGATCTCTTGAGCCCCAAACTGGGACTGCTGTGAGCTATGATGATGCCTTGGTACTTTACCCCAGGGTTCCAGAGTGAGACTCTCTCAAAACAAAACAAAACACACACATATACACATACGCACATACAGAGAGAAAGTAACTTGGTGAGGACGTAGAGAAATTGGAACTTTTGCAAACTCATAATGAGAATGAAAAATACTACAACCCTACAGAAAACAGTATGGTGATTCTTTGAAAAATTAAGCATAGTCCTGGAAAGATATGGTGAGGTTGGCATACCCATCAAGGACAGTAACTACCATGGTTTCCAGTGCTTTGGCCAAACCTCAGATGCGCGGCCTCTTGGCCAGATGCCTGCGGATTCATATTGTTGGAGCATTTGCTGTATCCCTGAGGGGCTGCAGCTTTCCATAAGTTTGCTGTGGCTGAACCAAGAAAGAAGGCATATCCAGATTTTTACAGAAACTATGATTCTATGAAAGATTTTGAGGAGATGAGAAAGGATGGTATCTTTCAAAGCACAAAGTGATTTTGGAGTATAAACAATTTCTTTGGGTTGATTTACATAGAAGTTTTTCACTAACCTGTGTTCCTGAGCTGATATGAGTGATAAATCAACTATTAATGAATTAAAAAAAATTAAGCATAGAATTACAACATGATCCAAAAATTCCATTTTAGGTATATGCCCAAAAGACGTGAAAGCAGAGACTCAAACAGACATTTGCACACCATGTTTATAGTAGCATTAGTCATAATAGCCAAAAGCTGGAAGCAACCCCCATATCCATTAATGGATCAATGGATAAACAAAATGTAGTATACATGTATAGTGAAATATTATTCTGCCTTAAAAACAAAAGGCAATTCTGACACATGCTATAAAATGGATGAATCCTGAGGAAAATTTGTTAACTAAAATAAGACAGTTACAAAAGAACAAACATATGAGTCTACTTATTGAGCTAAGTACAGTAGGCAAATTCATAGAGACAGAAAATATCTTTGAGGAGGGAAAATGAGGAGTTAGCATTTAATAGTATGGAGTTTCAGTTGGGAAAGATGAAAAAAGATCTAGAGCTGAAGAGTGGCAAAAGTTACAGAACAATATGAATGTACTTAATGGTACAAAAGTTTACATTTAAAATGATTAAAATGACAAATTTTAAGTTTTATTGATCCTATCACAATTTATTTATTTATATGTATGTATCTATAAATATAAAATGAATGGCATTTTGCAGTGTGAACATAACTTTTTCAAATTAGAAAAGGATAGTGTCAGAAATTGCGATATTAGCCTAAGTACTATAGTGGCATGAATTAAGGACATTAAACCTTATCCTTTAAGGTAGCTGATGGCACTTTATCATCATCCTTTGCTCATTGCTTATACTGCCTTCTATTGTTCTGTTTCCCCACACTTTTTGGGGGGATGGAGTTTCACTTTGTTGCCCTCAGTAGAGTGCCATGATATCCTAGCTCACAGCAACCTCAAACTCTTGGGCTCAAGTGATTCTCTTGCCTCCTGAATAGCTGGACTACAGGCACCCACCACAATGTCCAGCAGTTTTTGTTTTTAGTAGTGACTGGGTTTTGCTCTTACTCAGGCTGGTCTCGAACTCCTGAGCTTAGGCAATCTACCAGCCTTAGGCTCTCAGAATGCTAGGATTACAGGCATGAGCCACCATGCCTGGCCCACTGCCCATACTCTTCCCATTATTTTTGAAGAACTAATTCAGAAGATAGCAATATACTCGATATCCTAACTAAACATCACAGAAATGTCAATTAAAATCACAGTGAGATTCCATCTTACCCCACTCAGAAAAGATAAAATAACAGACATTGGCAAAGATATGAAGACAACGGAACTCTCATGCACTGTAAGAATATAAATTAGAACAAACTTCATGAAAAATACTATTGAGATATCTCAAATAACTAAAAGGAAACTGTCATTTGATCCAACAGTCCCACTGGACCCAAAGGTAAAGAAATTTATATATCAAAAGACACCTTCACCTATATCACAGCACAATTCACAGTAGCAAAGATAAGGAATCAATGTAAGTTTTATCAACAGATGAATAAAAAACAATGTTGTATTATATACACAAAGGAATACTATTCAGCCACTGAATGAAATAAAATCTTTTGCAGAAACAGATGAAGCCACAGGTCATTATTATTACTATTACTATTATTATTATTATTATAAGAAGAAGAAGAAGAAGAGATAGTATCTTTCTCTTGTCCTGGTAGAGTACTGGGAAGTCATCATAGCTCACAGCAACTTCAAACTCCTGGGCTCAAGTGATCCTCCTGCCTCAGCCTCCCCAGTAGCTGAGATTGAAGGTGTGCAACACTACATCCAGCTAGTTTTTCTATTTTTAGTAGAGATGGGGGTCTTCGCTCTTGCTCAGACTGGTCTTGAACTCCTGAGCATAAGCAATCCACCCACCCTGGTCTCCCAGAGTGCTGGGATTACAGGCATAAACCACCGTGCCCAACCCTAGAGGTCATTATCTTAAATGCAACAAGCCAGGTAAAGAAAATCAAATATTACATGTTCTCAATCATAAATGGGTGCTAAAAATCGTATACACATGGACAAGACAAGGGGAATAAGAGACAAGTTAGACTCAGAAGGCTGAGAGTGTGAGAGAGAGGTGGATGATTTAGCAGTTTTATGATTATACAGATACCTTCTCTCAGAAATCATGGGCTGCATTCTACTACACACGGGATACATGATACATAAACTATATATCTATATAGAATGTAAAGTTAAGTATTGAAGGTGATTTGAGTATAAAACTTTATTAATGACTATTTAAAACAACATTATAGAAAGATTACTAAAGACAATCATCCTGGAAATCCTTAACAAGTTACTTATGCAAAATCAACTCTAACAATGTTTATGTAAAAGGTCAAGATAAATATAAAAATGGTTTTTTTTTGTTTTTTGTTTTTTTTGAGACAGAGTCTCACTTTGTTGCCCTTGGTAGAGTGCTGTAGCATCACAGCTCACAGCAACCTCCGACTCCTGAGCTTAGGCAATTCTCTTGCCTCAGCCTCCCAAGCAGGCGCCCGCCATAATACCCAGCTATTTTTTTGTTGCAGTTTGGCCAGGGCTGGGTTTGAACCCGCCACCCTCAGTATATGGTGCCCTACTCACTGAGCCAGAGGCACTGTCCTAAAAATGTATTTTTTTTGAGACAGAGCCTTAAGCTGTCACCCTGGATAGAGTGCTTTGACATCACAGCTCACAGCAACCTCCAATTCCTAGGCTCAAGCGAGTTTCTTGCCTCCGCCTCCCAAGTAGCTGGGACTACAGGCGCCCACCACAACGCCTGGCCATTTTTTTTTTGGTTGTAGCCGTCATTGTTGTTTGGTGGGCCTGGGCTGGATTCGAACCCGCCAGCTCAGGTGTACGTGGCTGGCGCCTTAGCCCGCTGAGCCTAAAAATGTATTTTTTTATAAAAATTCTTCTAAAAATTCCTGAGATCAACTAGAACAGATATTATCTTCATTTCAGAAATAAGAAAAACAAGGCTCTGGATAGGTTAACCAATTTACCTAAGATTTATCCAATTAATTTTTTTTAGTAACTACTACAATACTAATTTTTTTCTGCTTTATAACCTACAACTTCGTTTACAGTTGATTTTACCAAGAAATCACCCCAAGCTACCTTATACATATATTTCTATGATGTCGTCTAGAAAAGCAACAATTGAAAATTCCCAGATGCCATATCAAGATGGAGAAAAAAACTCTAAGCCATTATGATTTCTGGTAACATGTAAAAAAGCACACAAATTTGAAAATAAGGAATAGTAAAACAAACAAAAAAAAAATCAAGTCATTTCATACAGTTAGGAATATTCCAAAATTTTAGCTAAAGTGTTAAAGCACACTCTTTCTGCTTAGCTCCATTGCTTTACTTGTATATGCTACTTTTTAAATACACGTGTGGGCATACATGGTACCTACATTCTCATATTAAATATCATACAAGGTGACTAGAACTTCTGGTCAACACAAGATCCAACACAAATTTAGTACCTTCACTAGACAGGATAATCAGAGTTAAGAAAAATTAGTAATTAAATTTGGAGAGCTGGCAGGAAGGGGGGGCATTTTCTATATATTAATTTGCTATATGAAAAGCAATAGAAATTAATATCTTATAGATCAATTCATTTAATAAAAACTTTCAATATATGCTAGCAAATGAGATCCTTTCAACCATCCTGGAAGGTAGGTGATTTTAGTATCTCTGAGGCTCAGTTGTTTCACTATAAATTTGTTCATAGTCTTACTATTAGTAAATAGGCAAGATTCAAATCTAGATTTTTCTAACTATAAATTCAATATCCTTTCCACTATAACACTTTAGGAGGAACAATATGGATATGCCCCTATTTAAAACTTTGTCATAAATTTACAAATACATACATGATTATGCTATTACTTACACCTCTGACAAACCTCAAAGCTTATTTTAGGCTCACAAAACAGACTATATGGAAATAACATAGAAAGATTAAAATCAAACTGCCTGGAGTATGTGTGTAGGTTACATAAAAATTAATAGGAAAATCCAAATATTGTCAATGATCACATATTGCTGGGAATTCTACTTACCCGTTTTGAAGGACAATGTTCATTCTTTTCATCTGTCATTTTCCCACTTTTAAGTGCTTTCCTTGGGTGTTTGATAGTTGTTTTTATGGCAGGTCGACATACATAGTTCTCCAAGTTTTTTGGAGGTTTTTTAGTTCTCTTAGCCTGAAGGCCAATTTTCAATTTTAAATTTCCCTCAGTAAAGTTTGTTTCTTTCACTGAAAACTGTTGCTGTGCATCAGGCAAACCATCATCTCTCCCTGATTCAATGTTTCTCTCCCAATTCCGTTTGCGAAGGTCCTCTTCCTCCTTTGTGTTTTTCTCTAGCTCTACTTCTCTCTTACTGACCAGTGTGCCAGTACTGATGGCAGAAGGACTCTTTCTTGAAAAACCTTCGGAATCAGAACCCAATCCTAACATAGCAGTATTTCTAGGGTCCATCACAAGCGTATGTTATTGCCAAGGAATCTTATGAAAATTTTACAGAACTGTGTTCCATAAAAAACAGGAATCTCCAAAACTTGCAACCAGCATCTTTCTCTGCAGGACAGACCACAACAAAAATTTATCAGAAAAGAGGCAACTATTGATTAACATTAGAAATGGGTACAGAGGGAAGGGGACAAGGAGGTCAATAATCACCCCAAAATCACAGCTAAAACATAAAAACATCGAGTTGTAGTTCAGAATAGATTTACATTAATTTAGTAAAAATACATTTAAAATTTCAGAATAAATGTACCATAATCAAGATACTATAAACAAGCTATAGTGGTATTAAGAACCTCTGTTATATCTCTACCAAGAATATTCTGCAGCAGATGATTAAATAAACACAGGCTAAGATAACAACTTCAAAAGGGGGAAGGAAAAATAAAATAAAAAACAACCTCATATATTTTGGCACTCCTCAGATTTAAAGGAATATATTCCCTGCACATTAGTTGAATAAAATCAGTTTTATTGAAGGTGAAAAAAAAAAACTTTTAGACTGATTTCAGTGTTCCAGCCTTTCATAAGAGATTAATCACACTTTTTGGGTTAGGACTCTTACCCGGGAATTATCTCTCTTGCTAGCATACAATTATGAATTCATTCACTCATCCATTCAAAAACTATTTCTGAATACTTATCATGTGCAAGGCATTGTGCCTGAAAATAAGAGCCTTCAACAAAAGAGACCCAGTTCCTAAACTTATGAGGTTTATAATCTAAGAAGAAGGACAAACATTAAACAAATCATTACACAAATGATTAATAATTACTAGAAAAAACAGAAATTTTTACAAATTTTCCTAACAGCAAATAATCACTTGTCACGTGTCTCTTCATCAAATATATAAAATATTTTAAAACTACTATGCCAGTTTATTATTTTGCAATAATTACCACAGGATCCATTATCTCAGTAAATGGTAATTCCAACTAGAAAGTATTAGGTCCCAAATTTCTATTCATCCTTTTTTTTCTCATTCCTCATACATCCATTTGGTCAGCAAAGTCTTTACCTTCAAAATACATGCAGAATCAAACTGTTTCTCAACTATTCTGACCGCTATTAGAGCCAAGTGATAATAACATCTGACCTGGATTGTGGCAACAGCCTTCTAACTGGTTCCTTGCTTGAGTCCTCATGTCTCTTACAGTCTTCTCAACTCAGCAGCAGGGTGATCCTTTTAAAGGCTGAGTCAGATCATGTTACTCCTCTGATCAAAAACCCTTTGGCTTCCTGTTTCAGAGCAAAAGCCAAAATTCTTAACAATGGACTAAAAACCCTGTTTTAATTTCCCCCTCTACCTCTCTTCCATCTCCTACTTGTCTATTCACTTACTCAGCTCCAAGAAGGGAAGACACTGCTCTTCCTTCTCTTTCTTAAACACAACAAAAATACTCCTTACTTAACTATTTTGCCTTATAGAACAGCCCTAGATAATTGCACGGCTTGCTCTTTCACTTTCATGCCTTTGCTTAAATGTAACCTTATAGAAGAGGAATTCTAGCAACCCTAAATAAAAAAGAAGAACTCCCTTCCCATCACACTATCCTGTTTTATTTTACTCCAGTGTTCTCACCACCTGGTATACAATATATTTGTTGGTTGTCTATACTGTTTTATTGAAATCTAAACTACCAAAAAACAGACTTTCGTACATTCCGTTCACTGTTGTATGTCAGCATTTAGAACAGTAGCTAACATACAGTGGGTGTTCAATAAATATGTTAAATTAATCCCATGGGTTACGTGGGTTATATTTTATTAACTTCAATTTATCCCCTTCTCAGTTCTTTCCCTCCATCTTCTTCCCCACCCCTCCTTCCTTTTTTCCTTCTTAATTTCTAATGACCGTCCTGAGTTTCCTGTTAATAATGAGGAACTAATGGACCTATCATATATCTTTTAGGTTAGTTGCTAAAACAAATCTTTTCTGGAAAAATAACAAGCAACATTTTATAATTTGCAAAGAAAAAAAACCCCAACTGCTTTTAAATCCATTACTCACAAGCATATACATTTTAATACTTTTTTTTTTTTTTGAGACAGAAGTCTCAATTATGTCACCCTTGGTAGAGTGCTGTGGCGTCATAGCTCACAGCAACCTCAAATTCTTGGGCTCAAGTGATTCTCTTCCTTCAGGCTCCCAAGTAGCTAGGACTATAGGCACCCGCCACAACGCCTAGCTATTTTTTTGTTGCAGTTGTCATTGTTGTTTAGTAGGCTCAGGCCAGGCTCGAACCCTCTAGCCTCGGTGTTATGTGGCTGGTGCCCTAACCACAGAGCTATGGGCACCGAGCCAAGTATACACATTTTAAAATTTCCCAACTTCTATTTAATGTAATGAAAGAATTCCAGAAGTCTTAATATTTATAAATGCAAAAAAAACTCATCATTTAAAAAAATTCACACTCATTTCACTTTCAAACCATCACAGGGAAGGGTTTGAGAAAGGCATGATTCTCTGCATTTTAAAAATAAAAAAAATTGAGTCCTAGGGACACGTTATATCAATAGCAGGGTATCAATAAACTAAAGAGGGATTGATATTAATCTGAAAACACTGATTACCCCTACCCTTGAAATATATGTGAGAATAGAGAAATAGGGCAGGACGCAGTGGCTGAAGCCTGTAATCCCAGCACTCTGGGAGGCCAAAATGGGTGCCTGAGCTCAGGAGAAGTTTGAAACCAGCCTGAGCAAAAGTGAGACCCCCATCTCTAAAAATAGCTGGGCTTTGTGGTGAATGCCTATAGTTCCAGATACTCAGAAGGCTGGGGCAAGAGATCACTTGAGCCCAGGAGTTTGAGGTTGCTGTGATCTATGAGGCCACTACACTCTACCAAAAGCAAAAGGGAAACTCTGCCTCAAAAAGGAATAATACATTTCCCTAAACTGATCAAGGAGAAAGGGGAACAGTATGCCTAAGGGCATATTTAGGCAGTAAAACTGGAAAATCATGATTGACAAAATCCACACACCAAATTTAAGTATTTCTAGTAAAAATAAACCAAATTCTGAAGACACTCCACAACAAAGAATGCTTTTATCTATTGCATGTAAACTGCTTAAAAAGCAATCCATACAGCAGGTGCCAGAATACTGTTTTTTTAGACTTTGAAAGCCATGTTCTTTGTGAATAACATTCTTTCAAGCTTTCAGAAAGACACCTACATGATCTAGGTTTTCCATCCAAGGACAAAGATGCCATGTTGTTCACAACTTATGCTACTTTCTACACAATATACAATATACTGTATTCACGTTAAAACACAGCTCTGAGAAAAAACAGAGAACCAAGACAGCTGGAATCTCTTTGCTAAAAAAGGCAAATCCAACATTCACATTAGGATTTATGATATTTTTAAATCTCTGGAGCAATCCAGAACAGTCTAGTCCCATTCAAAGGAAACTCACATAGGTTAGTACTTCAAATGAGTCTTTACAGTGAGTTCTATATCAGTAAAATAAAAAGTACCTAATATTTACTGAGTTTTTAATATGTTTAAAACTCTACTAGGCTGGGTGCGGTTGCTCACTCCTGTAATCCTAAAACTCTGGGAGGCCAAGGCAGGTGGATTGCTCAGGCCAACCTGAGTAAGAGCAAGACCCCAACCCCATCTCTAAAAATAGCCAGGCATTGTGGAGGGCGCCTGTATTCCCAGGTACTTGGGACGCTGAGGCAATAGAATCACTTGAGCCTAAGAATTTGAGGTTGCTATGAGCTATGACACCAAAGCACTCTACAGAGGGGAACAAAGCGAGACTCTGTCTCAACAAAACAAAATTCAGTGCTAAATGTTTTGCATACATTATCTCATTAAAGCCTCACAATCATCATGAGGTGGTTACTGTTGTTATTCTCTTTTTAGACAGGAAAAAATAGACTGAAGCCAATAAAAGGCAGAGCCAACTCTGTCTGGCTCCTCTCAACTATTATGTAATACTGCCCCCTGAAGATCATTTTTAGTCTTGATCTTATTATTCCTCTCTGTTACATTTGGGCTATTTGCTATGTTTGAAACTCTCCCTTGGCTTCTATGATGACAGTCTGGCTCTCCTATTACCTTTCTAACCATTTTATCATTTCTTTGTGGAGTCTTTCTTAAATTTAATTTTTTTTTTTTTGTAGAGATAGAGTCTCACTTTATCGCCCTGGGTAGAGTGCCGTGGCGTCACACTGCTCACAGCAACCTCCAGCTCTTGGGCTTAAGCAATTCTCTTGCCTCAGTCTCCCTAGTAGCTGGGACTACAGGCGCCCGCCACAGCGCCCGGCT
>CAUYON010045307.1:0-23553 GCA_963573935.1 Arctocebus calabarensis
CCCTACTCCTTGAGCCACAGGCACTGCCCTTTTTCATTTTTTTTGAGACAGAGTCTCAAGCTTTTGCCCTGGGTAGAGTGCTGTGACATCATAGCTCACAGCAACCTCAAACTCTTGGGTTCAAGTGATTCTCTTGCTTCAGCCTCCCAATTAGCTGGTACTACAGGTGAATTTGTTACCATTTTTTAAAAAAACAGAACATCACTTTGCTCTCATTAAGCATGTGAAAAAATATTAGGTAGCAATTTCAGGGCTAACAGCATTTTATCTCATCTTTGAAGAGCTCTCACCTTCCACAACACAGCGCCCCCTTCTATAGGTGACTGTCCGTATTAACTGAAGATACCTTAGTATGACTCATCCCCTGACATTGACCTTCCCATAAACATCCTATACAACTAATGGAAGCTGCTCTGTCATGGTGATAAAACTGAATACTGAATACTGAATACTGTTTTTCTACCATGTTCAGAGTCTTAACTTTTTCCAAATGTTTTCTCTCTCTCATTCACAAAAATGTGAAAATTTTGACTCTTCACTTAGTATTGCTTTTCAAAAAAGCAGTGCAGGTAGGTAATAACAAAATTACCTCATTTATAAAAATATTATGAAGCAATAAATGGGATAAATTTAGGTTTGGGATGATAAATACCTTTTTCCTCCGTCTAACATGCAACATTAATTGAGCCTCTATGCCTAAAACATGGACACGTTTTACGCATTATTTCATTTAATTCAATGGTCCGAAGTAGGTGTACCCTATGACTTCAACTTTATAGAAGAAGAAATTAAAGCTGGGAGGACGTAATTTTGTCTAACAGACACAAATCATGATATAGCAGAAGCAGGATTCAAAGTAGAGTCTACTTGACCCCAAACCACTACTATCCATCTGCCTCTTCAATATGGAGAATGAAAAAATATTTAAGGCCTTTGGAAAAAAAGCATTTCATATTGGAACAGTGAAAATTTGGTGGTAGAGGTGACAAAAGTACTTGAAGTTGAAACCCAAAGTGACTCATGTTTATTTGAATATGATCTCACCCACATTATCCAGGAGCCATGGCCTCAAGAACAGCCTGCTCTAATCAAAGCCACGTGTCTGTTTGCACCAGCGCTTCTCAACACCACACTGAGCCTAGGCTTTAGGGCAGCTGCCTCAAACCCTGAATGGTTGTCTTCCTCCCCCGCCTTACCAGATCAAGGAGACTGTCACCTAAGCTAATTAACAGAGAAGTGGATGAGAAATCAACAGTTCCAATTTTATTTACGGAAAAGTTAGTAATTTAGAGAATAGCAAGGGTATTTCCTCAAAGAACTAGTCTCTTTGTGTTTTTCTTTATTACTCTTATTTCCACAGCAAAAGTAAACATTAGCAATATTATTTATCATAGTACATATTAAATAGATTTCCTTTTATAGGTTATAAAGTAATAGAATATCTTCCTATTGATGCAGGACAGGGCGGCCCTACTGCCGTGTTGGCGCTGGCGGTGCTTCTGCTGTGGCGGATGGCGGAACCAGCTTGCGGAAGGGCGGGACACCTGTGCAGAAGACACTGGCGCCTTGCTGTCTCCTTCCAGGCTCTTCTGACTGGTCAATATCATGTCAGTTTCCAGGGCCTGGGTCTTCATTGGATAGCTGGCTGTAACTGATGAAGACACACGCCCTAAGAAGTTCTGGCAAAACAACTCCCTGGGACTATATAAACCCCTGAGCAAAGCGCTCAGGGGCAGACCTCTGCTGGACTTCAGGAGAGAACAGGACAGCTTGTTCCTCTGCGGGGAGACCTCAGCTGGACTTCAGAGAGAGAACTTGTTCCTCTCCACTCGGCTGCACTTCGGAGAGAGAATAGGAGAACTTGTTCCTCTCCGCTCCGCTGGACTTTAGGAGAGCTTGTTCCTCTCCAGGCAGACCTCGGCTGGACTTCGGAGAGAGAATAGGACAACTTGTTCCTCTCCGCTAGGCTGGACTTCGGAGAGAGAACAGGAGAGCTTGTTCCCCTCCAACAAACCTCGGCTAGACCTTGGAGAGGGAGCAGAAGAGTTTATTCCTCTCCAGGGTTCTCTTTGCCTAGAGGTTTGGTTTTTTCCTCTTGTATTTCTTCTTTCTTGTAAATAAATCCTGACTTATCACCACTCTTGTGGTCCGTGGATTCCTTCTTCGAATTGTCAAGACCAAGAGCCTGAAATTCCGGTATCACTATCTTAAAGTGCTTCTAGTTTTAAAGTATTTTTATTTTAGACTAAATTTATAGTTAGTCCATATTTTCCTGGGTGCAAAGAGTGTCTTGGGCTTTTGACTGGTATTAAGAAATCTAATTCCTCAACCTATCTATGACAGGAGGCTTTGTGTATGAATAAATAATTTTAAGTCGTTAGTACGTGGGTTCATTGGGCCTTGTTAGGGCCTTACCAGCAATGCTCTATATGAAAAGGCAGTTCAGGTTAACAGTGGCTGGTCATGCCCGAAAAAAGAAAGAAAATTTGTAAGACAATACATCTGAAAAAATACCACATGTGAAAAAACAAGAGGTTAAAAGCATTCCTGTGATCCTTTCAGAAAATGGACAACTGGAGAGGCAATGTGAGGCTGCCTTTGCTATCACAGAGCTGTATGGCATATGGGAAAGAAAGATAAGGGTAAAAACAGCTTCAGGTTTAGTGTCTGCTTACAAGTCACTCCACCATGATACTTTTCAACTCTAAAACTAGTGTTTACTTCTGGTCTTTACCAAAGTCTGAGTCAAAAGAGTAAGCTGAAGAGATGAGAAGACCAAGGAGTTAAAAACTCTTTAACACAATTACTAATACCATTCTTCAAAATACTATAGCCACAATCACAATGGTATTAAGACACATTACTGTAACTTTTAACTCGATATCCTGCATCCAACCTTGACTATATCTGTGGATCCAGCGATAGACAAACAAAATGCCTTCTAAGTAGGGGGTCACGATATCCATTCCTTTCATTACAACTTACACATCTATAACCCCCAGAAAAATCCTTTTTAGAACCTAGTGATTTTAGGCAGTTCTAACAAGTTAATAATATCTCATCTTTGAACATCTTGTATGTATGTAGGTACTAAACACACTTGTGTTTAACGTGCATGGAATACTTCCAGCATAAGAACCTTCCAGTCCAAGGTTCCACATCTAGGAAATACATCACCTCAATTTAAATTCCATTATCTGTGACTCCACAGGGGGTGTTCTTTACCGCAATGCCAGTAATTCTCAAAGGTAAGCAGCGAGTTGCATTGGGTCCAAATGTAAGGCGTGTGAAGTTAGATTTCTGATTAAGTTTGTTTTGCAGTAAGACCCAGAAATTTGCATTTCCTTGTCCTAGTCTTCCTGGAACTATACATAAACCAATCCACTTCTATGCTCCTTAGATTACTTGCTTTCCTAAACCAGGCCTGCAACAAATTAGAAATCTTCAAAGTTTACGAGAACCAGAAAAAAAAAAAAAAAGACACATAAATGTGAAATGAGACAGGCTTTTAAGAAACAATTTAAAAAACAAAAAGCCAAGCCTTGATGTCGCTGAGTGTACTGCAAAGGGACATGCCACCTCAATTATTTTTTATACTAATGATAAATCTAAAGAAGACTTTATGCTGTGGTTGGAAAGCACATAATCTGTTTCTGTAAATATCTATCCAAAGGTTTTTTTTTTAAATGTGGGCAGAAAAGGTTCTAAGGTGTGGGTTTTCCGTGCCCTACTAAAACAGTTCTCCTAACTGGTTAGGACTGAGTTTAACACTCGGGTCAGAGAAAACAAGTTCCTGCCCTTCCCGAGGGCACCTGATGCAACACGGAGTTAAACTTCCCGCTTCCAGAAGTCTCCTGGAGAAATCCCTCAGAGCCAAGCCCTCCATCCCCAGCGCCGGGGCACGTCCTTCCAGCCTGCTCAGGTGTCAGGCAGAGGCGGGCGAGAAGGACGGGACCCGGCTGAGCCCCGGCGAGGAGGACACGGGACCCCGCAGAGCCCCGGCGCGGAGGACACGGGACCCCGCAGAGCCCCGGCGCGGAGGACACGGGACCCCGCTGAGCCCCGGCGAGGAGGACACGGGACCCCGCAGAGTCACGGCGAGGAGGACACGGGACCCCGCTGAGCCCCGGCGAGGAGGACACCGGACCCCGCAGAGTCACGGCGAGGAGGACAAGGGACCCCGCAGAGACCCGGCGCGGTGGACACGGGACCCGGCTGAGCACGGGCGAGGAGGACTCGGGACCCCGCTGAGTCCCGGCGAGGAGGACACGGGACCCCGCTGAGCCCCGGCGCGGAGGACACGGGACCCCGCAGACCCCCGGCGAGGAGGACACGGGACCCCGCAGAGCCCCGGCGCGGAGGACACGGGACCCCGCAGAGCCCCGGCGAGAAGGACACCGGACCCCGCAGAGCCCCGGCGAGAAGGACACCGGACCCCGCAGAGCCCCGGCGAGGAGGACCCCGGACCCCGCAGAGCCCCGGCGCGGAGGACACGGGACCCCGCAGAGTCACTGCGAGGTGGACACGGGACCCCGCTGAGCCCCGGCGAGGAGGACGGGACCCCGCAGAGCCCCGGCGCGGAGGACACGGGACCCCGTAGAGCCCCGGCGCGGAGGACACGGGACCCCGCAGAGTCACTACAGGAAACGCCTCCCCGCCCTCGGGCTCGCCGAGGGGACCCGGGACCGGGAGCCGGTGTCTCCGACCCCACCGGGCCCCACCCCGGGAGGCGCCGACGGCCGCCCCGCGGCCCCCACCCGGCCGCCGCCGCCCACGGCCCGGGTAAAAGGCGAGAGACGCCGAGCAGAGCCAACAACGCCAGCCGGGCCACACAGACGCGGAAACTCACGCTCTCCACGGCCCGTCTGCGTCGCCACGTCTTCGCGCGCGCATGCGTCATGACGCATAGGCTTCCTCTCTCCGCGCTCCTGGCTCCCGCGGGCGGCGGGGAGGAGGGAGGAAACGTGGGCGTCCTCGCTAGGCAGTCGGGCGGGCCGGCCGCTCTGCGCGCCCACGCTCTAGTCGCCGCGGGCAGCCCGCGTGCTGGGGCTTTGGCTTCTGGGGTCCTCGAGGCAAAGGGCAGCAGCAAAGTGCAGTAAGGAGGGCTTGTGCCCTCGACCGGTCTTCCAAAGTTTAGTGAAATGACGATAATAATGTTCCTTTCTGCCGTAAGTAACTAGTGACTGCCTACCATGCGTAAGCCAGCGGCCTGCTTTCCAGGGAACCAACCTGGGGACAGTGCATGGGTCCCGGCCACCCCACGGGCGTGTTTGCCCAGCGCCCTGTCACTGCTGACAAACTGTCCTTCAGCCCTGCGCAGTCGCAAGCTGGTGAGCTGCTCCGTGGAGGGGTCAGATACTGCCCGTGGAGTGGCAGGAGGGAAGGACAGAGTCCTGCTTTCAAGAGTGCTTCGCAGGCGACGTGAAAGCTGCTAGTGTTACAAAGGAGGCCTGCAAAACAAGGTCACAGGTGTACATTTTACTCCCTAGAGCTTACATCTGAGACTGCACTGCACAGTCTGCCCATTTTAAGGGCTTTTAGGCGTTAGGGATTCCTATAAATATCACTTCTGGAAATACCAAAGTATCAATACCAAAAGAAGTCCTTTAACATAAAAATTATATCATCTTTACATTACCTGTACAATGATGATTTCTAAAAGTTTATGTGTCATAATCATAAAAGGAGGCGGCGCTATGCACATTGTAAACACTGTGAAACATCTCATGGCCTAAGATACAGTTTTTAATTTTATCAAAGGCTTGTAAAAGAGGCAACAATACCTGTAATTAAGACATCTCACTTAAATGAGTGTTCCTAAAACGCGATCCCTACATAAAGATAGGAATTATGGTACCAGCCTGTCATACAGTTTACATATCTAGGATTGGAACTGGCGGCAGGACAGATTAAGTATCATTCTCAGCTTTCAAAACCCAACTTAAAGGGGAGAGAGCATCAGGGAACGATACCAGGCAACAAATAATATAACTGGGTTATCTTTTTAAGGGAAGGCTTGTTTTGGTTCTAACTGCTTTTAATGACTCAAATATTTAGCGTGGTAATACCCAAAACTGTACAAAAAAATGTGAGCAAACTTACCGAAGAATTTTCTCGATCCAGAAAAGCTTGCCAATTAAATAGTTCAGAACTAAGAATTACAAATGTGCAAACTTACATCGTGTGTTATGATAATAGTAAGATGAACAATATTTAACAGCAATAGACAATGCAAACAATAACTGTAAGAGTTTCATAGTGGCTCAACTAACAGCAGATGAAATAGACTTTAAGACAAGAATTATTTCTATAGACAAAGGGAGACATTCTGTAGTGATAAGAGAGCTGATAAGATAAAAATGTATATACAAGAAAAAAGAATATATAACAATTATGCGTGTGTACACACTTAACAACAGAGCCTAAATTCGTGAAACAAAAATTGATGTAATTGGAGAAATAAACATACAATAACTTTTGGCATTTCGATACCCTTCTCCCAATAATGAATAGAACAGCTTATTATCATCAAAGTGAAGTTTGTCAATTTATATGGGATTTGACCATATTACAACAAGCTGATTCCCGTAGACACTTGGAATTCCTACTGAAGATAGGGAACCCTTGACCACCACTCTCAACCCAAGTGATATGTATGGACCACTTAATAACAGCAGAATTTATATTCTTTTTAAGAAAAATAGTCCCCAGGGTAGGCCATAAAACAAGTCAGAATAGGGGCGGCACCTGTGGCTCAAGAGTAGGGTGCCAACCCCATACACCGGAGGTGGTGGGTTTATCCACAGCCCAAAACTGCAAAAAAAAAAAAGTCAGAATAAATTTAAAGGATTGGGACCACATAAAATCTTTTATCTAGTTACAATGGAATTAAATTAGGAATTGATGATAAAAATTTGGAAATCCTCAAATGTTTGAAAATTAAACTACTTACGGGTCAAATAAGTAGCAAGGAAATTAGAAACTATTTTGAACTGAATGAAAATGAAAACACTGAAATTTCCTGTAGTCCCAGCTTCTTGGGAGGCTGAGGCAAGAGGTTGCTGTGAGCTGTGACGCCAGCACTCTACCAAGGGCAACATAGTGAGACTCTGTCTCAAAAAAAAAAAAAAAAAGAAAACACTGAAGTTTCTGAAGTGAGGCTAAAAATAATGACTGAAGGGTATTTAGTACTTTAAATGCCTATACACATTAGAAAAATAAAAGGTCTCAAATTATTAACCCACACTTCCACATGAAAAACTAGAAAAAATAACAAGTTAAACCTATAGCAAGTAAAAGGGAGGAAATAATTATTATACTGAAATCAATGAAATAGATAACAGAAACAGAGAAAAATCTATTAAAATCAAAACTTGGATCTTTGAAAATATCAATAAAATTAACGAACTTTTATTTTTTGCCTGACCAAAAAAATAAAGCTTCAAATGACCCAAATCTGGAATGATTGGAAAGCAAGTACATCATTATTTACCCTACCAAAATTACAAGGATTGTAAGATAGTTTAAATAACGTTTGTCAACAAGTTATTGTAGATGAACTGAAAAAATTTAGAAAGGTAATAAATTGCCAAAACACTCAAAAAAACAAAATTTTAAAAGACTTCATTTTAAAGGATTATTGTTAAAAATAAATAATAAATAAATAAAGATACCAAAAACAGAATGGCTCCAAACAACAGAAATTTATTATCTCCATTCTAGAGGTTCGAAGACCCAGATCGAATGGTGGCAGGGTGGCGCTCGCTCTGAAACCTGTAGGAGCAGAGCCTCCCTTGCCCTTGCCAGCTTTGGCAGTTTGATGACAGTCCTGGGCCTTCCTCGGTGTTCCTTGGCTTGCCGCTACAGCATTTTCACTTTCCACCTCATGTGTCTGTCTCCTCTTCTCGAAAGGACACCAGTCAGGTAGAAGAGCCCAGTCTACTCCAGTATGACTCCATCACAATGAAGTACATCTGTAATGACCTTATTTCCAAATCAGAACATGTTCTGTGGTACTGGGGGTTAGGATTTCAACACATCTTTCTGGGTGGCACAATTCAAAGGCCTATTAAGTAAAGAAATTAATGCTTTAAAATCTTTCCATAAAGAAAAGCCCAGGCTAGATGTGAGTTCAAGCCAATACGATATTTAAGAAATTATAAAATCTTTTAAAAAATCTTTTCTCCTTATGTCGCCCTCTGTAGAGCACTGTGAGCACTGTGGCGTCATACCTCACAGCAACCTTAAACTCTTGGGCTTAAGCAATTCTCTTGCCTCAGCCTCCCAAGTAGGTGGGACTACTGGCCCCCCTGCCATAATGCCTGGGTATTTTTTGTTGCTGTTTGGCTGGGGCTGGGTTTGAACCCGCCACCCTCGGTATATGGGGCTGGTGCTCTTCCTGGCTACTTTTTTGTTGCAGTTGTCATTGTTTAGCTGGCCAGGGCCAGGTTCAAACCTACCAACCTCAGTGTATGTGGCTGGCACTGTAACCGCTGTGCTAAGGGAGTTGAGGCAGAATCTTATGTGAAGTCATTCTAAAAATAGAATGGTTCTCAAGTTATTCCATGAGGGTGTTACTACCTTGATATCAAATCCAAATAAAGACATTACAAGAAAAAACTACTGATTGATATCACTCATGAACATTCAGAAATTCCCAACAAGGTGTTAGGAAACTAAACCCAGCAATACACATGAAGATGGCCTATACACTATGGATGCAAGTTTCGTGTTACGTCAGAAAAATCAGTGATGCACCTGTAGTCCCAGCTACTTGGAAAGCTGAAACAAGGTCTCTTGAGCCTGGGAATTTGATGCTAGTGTGTGTATGATCATGCTTGTAAATAGCTACTGCCCTCCAGCCTGGACAAGGTAGTGAAACCCACATCTCCTAAAAAAAAAAACTCTTAATGTAGAACAACATATTAATAGAACAAAAGACAAAAAGCACATAATCTGTCTTAGTCTGGTTAGGCTGTATAACAAAAATTCCATAGATTGCATGAATGTTATAAACAAATTTTTTTCTCACGATTCTGGTGGCTGAATGAGTCTCATTTGAAATGACAGTTTCAGGGTCTAGTGAGGGTCTGTTTCTTCATACACACCAACTGAAATTAAAATTTTATCATGAATTTTGGGGGACACAAACATTCGGACCATAGCATCATAGTTATTGATGTAAGAATTGGGATATAGAGCAATGGAACACAATTGAATGGAACCTTCAAAACTGCCAAGTGTAGTCTTTTCAACAAATAGTGTTGGGAAAGTTGGATATCTATATGAAGAAAAGACCATTGGACCCACACAATACACAAAAATTAACTCCAAGTTGATCATAGGCCCAAATGTAACAGCTAAAACTATAAAATTTCTAGAAGAAAGCACAGGGAAAAAAATCTTTGTAACCTTAGGTTTGGGGAAAGCGTTCTACATATAAAACCAAAAGCACAATCTACAGAAGAGACAGTTGATAAACTGGACCTTCCCAAAATTAAAAATATTTGCTACTTAGAAGACATCATAAAGAAAATGAAAATCACATTACAGATTAGATGAAAACGTGCAAATTTTATATCTGCTAAAGGATTTGCATCTGGAATATTTCCACTCAAGAAGAAAAAGATAAACAATTCAGTTAAAAAGTTGGCAAAATATTTGTATGTATAATTTACCAAAGAAGATAAATGTAAGCGAATAACTAATAAACTTATGAAAATATTCTCAATGTCATTAGTCACTAGGTAAATACAAATTAAAACCACAATAAGATACCATTCCACACCCCCTGGAGCAACTATAATAAAGTCATTATGGCAATAATTTGAAGAAACTTGGATGCTTATGTATTGTTGGTATGAATGTTAAATGGTGTGGCCACTTTGGAAAATAGCTTTCTAGCAAGTTAAACATACATTAACTGTACAATCCAACAATTCCATGGTTAGATATCAACCCAAGAGAAACATAACGTTCACAAAAGACTTGCTTGCAAATCTTAGAGCAGTATCGTTCATAACAGGTAAAAACTATAAACAATCCAAATGTTTGTTAACAAAGCAATAGAAAAGCAACAAAGTACCATTTCATCCTATGACATGGATGAACCTCAAAAATAGCACATTAATTGAGAGAAACAAAACCCCAAAGTCTACATGTTGTGTGATTCCTTTTATAATTTTATATGAAATGTCCAGAAAAGACAAATTTATAAACAAAAAACATCAGTGTTACCTGGGATTAGGGGTAGGAGCAAGATTAGCTGTAAAAACTTTTTGGAAAAGATGAAAATGTAAGACTAGATTGGGATGATGGTTGACTAACTCTACAATAAAAATCACACAGACACACTATACACAGATGATGGGTAGTATGGAATATACTTCAGAATATAAATTTTGGAATATAAACTCTAGCTTAAAGCTGTTTAAAGAGAAGAGATAACCAGTCCGTGGTCACATATTGTCACTTACATGTAAAGCTTGGTAAAGAGTGACCAGGGTAGGTCTACCCAGGGCCTGCCCATCCACCTGCTGTGTAAGGCCCAGTAAAGAGTGACCTGGGCAGTTCTACCCAGGGCCTGCCCATCCACCTGCTATTCTCAGGCCTAGTAAAGAGTGACCAGGGCAAGTCTACCCAGGGCCTGCCCATCCGCCTGCTGTGTAAGGCCCAGTAAAGAGTGACCTGGGCAGTTCTACCCAGGGCCTGCCCATCCAACTGCTGTGTAAGCCTAGTAAAGAGTGACCAGGGCAGGTCTACCCAGGGCCTGCCCATCCACCTGCTATGCTCAGGCCTAGAGTGACCTGGGCAGGTCTACCCAGGGCCTGGCCATCCACCTGCCAAGCTCAGGCCTAGCAAAGAGTGACCTGGGCAGGTGTACCCAGGGCCTGCCCGTCCACCTGCCAAGCTCAGGCCCAGTAAAGGGTGACCTGGGCAGGTCTACCCAGGGCCTGCCCGTCCACCTGCCAAGCTCAGGCACTATTCTTGTGATGGAGTAGCAGTCAGGTATGGATCCTCCTACTCCAGAAGTTGCTAGTCTTGTAGAGAAACAAAGGTATCTACATTAATATCAATGAAACCAGGTAGAAATAGCTATCTGCCTTAAGTGAAGTTAAATTACTTTGAGAGTTTATAGGAAGAAGATATTAGACGGAGCTAAAGAGATGGGAGCTGACATTTGGATAGTCCTTAATGTGTAAGTGGGTGGAATTTGGATGTATTGAGATAAATGGAAGAGCATTCCAGGCCAAACAGAAAAACAAACCAAAAAACAAAAAACAAAAAAAACAAAGTGAAGCAAGAAAAGTGTTTTGAGGAATCATTGGGTTTGATTTGTGTTTTGTATGTAGCATTTTAGCAGAGTAGTATTTTCATCAAAAGTAGGGAATGAAAAGGGTATGCCATCATGTCCAATATTCTTGGAGTGTGAGCATTACAGTATAGATACTGAACTAAATAGAATGGAGAATTTGGGGTAATGGAAATGTTAGCTGTAGACTACATTTGGAGAAAATTAAGTCCTACTTCTAAAAAACATCAATTAAATAATAAAAATGCAATCTATCAACAATTTGCTGTGGTGTGAATAGGTTTGTTTGGCCCTGCTGTTGAAATTTGATTCCCCTTCTTGTAGGTAGGAGACTAATAAGAGGTGTTTGGGTTATAGGGCAGGTACCCTATGAACGGCTTGGTGCCCTCCTCATGAAAGTAAGTTCTCTTTCTATTAATTCCTGCAAGAACTGCTTGTTAGAAAGCTCTTGGAAGCTCGCTCCCCTTTCTCTTTCTTCTTTCCACTCATCATGTGATGCCTGCTCCTCTTCTTCTGCACATGGAAAACTGTGTCCAGAAGCCCTCACTAGAAGCAGTAGCGTAGACTCTGGTGCTGTCTTGTACAGCTGCAAAACTGTGAGTCAAATAAAACTCATTTCTTTATAAATTACCCAGCCTCAGGTATTCTGTATAGCAATGCAAAACAGATTAAGACACATGTGTTAGGGATTCTATAATGATCTCTTCTATGAGGATTTACATGAAAACGTGTGCTTCAGAACTCAAGTGGTTTTTCATGTAGAATTAAGAATCAATCATGATTGAGATTATTCTCATTGGCTATTTGGTAATGAGGTATTATCAAAACTACAAATAAAAGCAACACAGTTGAAAGTAAACCTCCTAAGGCTAATTATCCTGGTATGATCGTGGACATTATTATAATTTCATATCAAATCTCAATCTAATGGAGCTGAGAAGAGTTGTGATATCAATAAAATAATTTTCATTACTCTACAAGTATTTTAATACATAAATTTAATGCTTAAATTCCTATCCCTAAATCAGTCATTCCATGATTTCCAATCATACCATAAATAGATTGGTTTATTTCCAATTTAGAGGCATTAAACCAATGAACCTCATTCTCCCTTCCTGCATTGTCTGAATGTTTTCCTAGGGAGTAGTCTTCCCCCATCATAGAAGATGATAAACCAGTTGTTTCTTCTCCCTGCCCTGGTACCACAACAGAGTAGAAATATAACATGGGAATCTGTTAATCTAAGGCTCTTTCTTAGAACGTGGCCTCATAGGAGATTCTATAGATATGTCTGGTGATAGTCATCTCAGAAATAGCATAATAATCCTGAACTTTAACACAACCCTTGATCCTCTTCTCCTGCTAGAACCTTCAGCTACCAATTTGATTTTCTTACAACTCAAAATTATTTTTTAGACTTAAATTTTTCCCACTCTTTTATCTAACATCCTATAAGAGTTCACTGTTAACAATAGCATGACCTCTACTAGCTAAGTAAGATAATGCATTTAGAGCTTTTATTGAAGTACCTGGCCCACAAGAAACAATGTTCCTTAATTGTTATTTTAACTACTGTTAGCTACTATTCACTGAATGTCTACTACATGCCAGGCACCACTTTCTCTTTTCTCTATTAATGTAAATGAGGACATAGAGGGTCAAGAGTCTAAATAATTTGCAAGCTCATGTAGCTAGTGCACAGAGGGATTAATGGTTCAAAGTTTTTGAATATTAGATGTTTAGTTCTGAGTGTCATTGGATGCATCATAACCCATATGAAATTGTTTTTATTCATGTGCATATTTGCATAAAGTTTTCATTGTTTCGTTAATTATCTAAACTATAAAAATGAAAATAACTGTTAACTATTTCAGAATTATTTTGAATGATGGGTGTTTCAATTTTCAGCATTTTTCTGTTTTAGGGAGATCTGTTGAATGTTTTGGAAAAATGTTCCTTAATCTTGTTTTAACTCATCATGACTATTGTCTAAAAATTAATTGGGTTTACAGATGTCCCATTGTTCTTATGTTCATTAGAAAATAGTAGAATATTGTTTGAGAGATCCTGTTTTCTTCAAATAACAAATCTTAACAAGCAGTTTATTTTAATAATCATTCCTTTAAAAAAATTTTTTTTACATCTGCAACTGCCACTTCTGTTTTTGTATCAACTAAAATTCTGATACATCCATGACTACAATGAATAATTTTATTCCAACTACCAAATCACATTTTCTGTATTCCATCTGAGGCTTCATAGGAGATTTCGTAAACCACATCTTCTAAAATCTGAAAAAACATTTTATGAATACTGTGTTTACTTTATGGAAAACTAATTTAGATAATGAATTCTTAGAAAAAGAGCTTTGAATCTTCTGCTAGGAAAAAATGTTCAAAGAAGAACTTGCATGAAAATATGGGACACCAGGCTGTGATGACAGCAATAGTATACGACTCAGACATTTGGGCTTAGCTTTCTGGTCTGCCTATATGATTTTAGGACCTCTTTGAGGCATATGTGAACACATTGATTCCTGTGTACACGCAGCTGTACCTCTGCCACTGCTTGCTAATAGTGAAAAATCCCTTCAAAAGGGCTTTCCCATGGACAATTAGACATTATGTGCTTACAGTGTAGGGCCCTTGAAGAAACAGGGCGAATTTCAGTTGAAGATCTTTAAGTCAATCTGGCCACCAGCAAGTGGCAGTCTTGGGTGACTGGAGGAAACTTAAGACAAAGGATCTTGAGTGGAGGGAGCCTGGGGTAAAAGACATAGCTAAAAATTTGCAGAACTATTGCTAAGGTTCCATCCAAATTGCTATAATAGTACTTGGAAAAACAGAAGCCATGGGGTGGAGGGAATTTTTGATATTCCGTACAATCTTAGCTCCTCTTCACATGATTCAAATTTTTTCTTTTTCTGTTTTAGATTAACACACACAACTTTTAGCAAAATAATTTTCTCAGGGGATTTTTCATTCAAGAGCTAACTACCTAAGTAAAGGTTGTCATTTATCTGAGAATGTTAAACATATATAAGTGGAAAATTTGAGTTTTTAGAATTTTGTTTATTTTTCTCCCGTTAAGAAGATGCCAAACTTTAAGTAAATATCCACTCATATGAGTTGTAATGACAACTATTTTAAAACTTATTTAGAAATAAAACATAGACTGACAGAAAAGTTGCAAAAATAGTACAGAGAATTCTGTATATTCATTGCAAGATGTTATAAATGGCCAGTCAAGGTGGCTCACTCCTGTAATCCTAGCACTCTGGGAGGCTTAGGCAAGTGGATTGCTTGAACTCAGGAGTTGGAAACCAGCCTGATCAAGCAAAACCCCATCTTTAAAACTAGCTGGGTTGTGTTGGGTGCCTATAGTCCCAGTTTCTCGGGAGGCTGAGACAAGGGAATCACCTGAGGCTAAGAGTTTGAGGTTGCTGTAAGCTATGATGCCATGACACTCTACCCAGGGTGACAGAGTGAAACTCTTTTTCAGAAAAAAAAAATATGTTGTAAATGTTAATTCAGTAGAACCTCCATAGTTGACCACCTCCTCAAGTTAACCTAATTTTCATAGACTGGATATGTACCACATGTACAATTCAGTACAATAGGCCTAGTTCCTATGTTGACCCCCTTCATATATTGGCCAGTTTTTCACAGTCCTTTGGGTGGTTAAGTTGCAGAGATTCTACTTTATTTGCTTTATCATACTCTCATACTCTCTTTGTCTCGTATATATATGAGAGAAAAATGTATGAATGTGTGTAAGTGTGTGTGTATATGTATGTAAATATATATATTTGTGTATATAGATATAATGTGTAATATATTTATATATAATTGGTAATATATAATCAGCTATGATTCTAATAGATATTACTGTGGTTTGAATGCATCCCCCAAAGGCCATGTGTTGGAAGCTTAATCCCTAATGTAACTGTATTAAGAGGTGGGGTCTAATGGAACATGTTCAGGTCATGAGGGTCCCCCTTCATGAATGGATTAAAGTGGTCATCTCAGGAATGGCTTCGTTATAAACTTGCCCTCTCTTACCCATTTGATGCCTTCCACCATATTATGATGCAGGACGAAAACCCTTAGCAGATGCCCAGAACTTCTTAGCCTCCAGAACCATGAGCTAAATAAGTTTTTGTTTATTATAAATCACCCACTATGTTGTATTCTGTTCTAGTAGTGTAAAATGGACTAATCCGCATAGATAGATATACCTAGGTAGATATGTATACACACACATTTTCTCTGAACCATTTTGGTGTACATTGCAGACAAAATACCCTTTTGCTTTAGTATGCATTTCTTTTACAAAAGAAGCATTTGGGGTTTTTTTGTTTGTTTTTTTTGTTTTGTTTTTGAGACAGAGTCTCACTATGCTGCCCTTGGTAGAATGCTGTGGCATCACAACTCACAGCAACCTCAAACTCTTGGGGTTAAGCCAGCAGTTCTCAACCTGTGGGAACTGCATATCAGATATTTACATTACGATTCATAACTGTAGCAAAATTGCAGTTATGAAGTAGCAATGAAAATAATTTTATGGTTGGGGGTCAGCACAACATGAGGAACTGTATTAAAGGGTTGCGGCATTAGGAAGGTTGAGAACCACTGTCTTAAGCAATTCTCTTGCTTCAGCCTCCCAAGTAGCTGGGACTACAGGCACCTGCCACAACACCCAGCTATTTTTTGGTTGTAGCTGGCATTGTTGTTTGGCAGGCCTGGGATGGATTTGAACCCACCAGCTGTGATATATGTGGCTGATGCCCTACCCACTGAGCTATAGGCACCAAGTCAAGAAACATTTGTTTTTTAAGAAAAAAATTATTAATCTTAAATTTCCAAGGTAAATCAAGTGGGAATAACCAAGTTTTAAGTGGCAATAACCAAGTTCCATGGGGCTCAGGTCTAAGGAAATGTTGACAGGCAACTCTAGACAGTATAGCTAAATATTAAGTAGAATACAACTATATTTTTTAAAAATAGACTGCAAATTGACCCATTTATTAGTCCAGTGGGTCTCAACCTTCCTACTGCCATGGTCCTTTAATACAGTTCCTGTGGGTTGTGGCCCACACGTTGAGAACTTCTGTATTAGTCTGTTTGGGCTGATGTCAGAAAATTTGTTAGACTGGTTAATTTATAAACAATATACATTTATTTCTCATGGTTCTGGAAGCTGAGGAAGTCTAAGGTCAAGTCACCAGAAGATTTGGTATCTGTTGAGGGCTCTCCTCATTGTACATGGTACCTCCTTGCTGTATCCTTATATGGTGGAAAGGCAAAAATGTTCAAATGTTCCCTCAGGCCTCGGCATAAGGGCACTTTTCTATTTACAGGCTCCACCCTTATAACCTAGCCACCTCTCAAAGGTCCCACCTCTTAATAACAACATGTAGGGGATTAGATTTCACTATTTGAATATTGGAGGGTCCTGGCACAAACTGCCAGGGTCCTGCCCTAGGAGCAGAGTCTGTTAAGACCTGTGAATCTGGTGGCAGTCAACTGAAGAAATATAAGGTTAGAAACAATGAGAAATAAAGTGACAAAACACACAGAATAGAATTTTCCAAGGTGGGAACACAGGGGACCACCACCCCTTTGTGGGAGTCTGATGGTGGCGATGGCCCTGAGTGTTTGTTCCAGTCAGCTTTTATTGAAGGCTCTTTGTTCGTTAGCCCAGAGTGTAAGCTAAGAAGGGAACAAAGATGTCAGCAGTTTCTCTGAGTGACCATATCGGCTTCTATTATTTCTTTAATCATTAACTTTAAGCATCTGAGCAGTCTTGAAAAATCAGGAACCTGAGATTTGTGTGCAGGAAGCCTCCTGTCTGTGGTCATATGCACCCTAGGGGGGGTGTTAATATCTGCTAGTTCACTGTGGAGTAAAATGCCTCTGGTGTCAATCTCCTCTGAAGAATCGATGGGAGAGACCCACTACAGAGGGTCTTCCTATGCAAAAAGGGATATAAGTCATCCTACCCATATTTCAGGGCTTGAGCTATTCCCTAGATCTCTGTCCCAGCCAAATACAAATCGCCACAATGGTTATTTACTTTGACTGTTAACTGGGCAAGAGGCAGCCTAGTTAATGTTTCTTGCTAGGCCTTGCACACAGATTCCTCTGTGGCCATTATTCCTTCAGAGTGTTTATAGACCTAGCAGGGGTGATAGTAAGCTGTATCCCCAACAGGCCAGGCTTCTAAGAAAAGTGGGAAACTCCCTCAGATAAGAAATTTAGCAGTGTCTAGTTTAAAGGTAAACTAGCTGCCTTTCCTTTGTTCTGTCTTGCTTAGCTTACTTTTTTATTTTCTCCTTTTTCTGGGGATGATTTAGCCTTGCCAAAAATGGGGTTTTTGGTCCCCATTCTGCCTGCAACAAACATTAGAACTTTTAGTTGAACTGTCAATGTGACACAAACATTCCTTTCTTTGTGTGCACAAAAGAACAAGTATCCTAACAAAATTAAATTTATGTGACTAAATAATATCCCAGAACCTTAAAATTATATGATTGAATGAATATAAGCCAAAAGGAGACAAGATATCTCAGAGTGGGTGGAGAGTGGGGGGAGGTATGAGTCTAATAGACTATGATAAAAATAACTTTCATTTAAAGCTATTTGTGGGCCTAATATACATAGAGGTTTTTCTTTCTGTAAGCTCATTGTTTTTGGCTTACAATGAGGAAGAAAGCATAGAAAATTGGGAATCGTATAGCATATGATTTTTGGTAAGCCATTCAAAGCTAAAACTTAATTTTCTTAACTATAACTTGAGAGAATAATGTGAAATTATTTCTAAGATCTCTTCCAGCTTAACTCTTTTAAAATAAAAAGTAATGGCTGGGTGCAGTGGCTCATGCCTATAAACCTAGCACTCAGGAAGACTGAGGCAGGTGGATTGCCTGAGTTCAGTACTTCCAGAGCAAGATCAAGACCCTCATTTTTCAAATAGTTGGGCCATGTGGCAGCCACCTGTAATCCCAGCTACTTGAGAGGCTGAGGCAAGAGGATCACGTGAGCCCAAGAGTTTGAGGTTGTTGTGAGCTAGGATGCCACGGTACTCTACCCAGGGTGAAAATATAAGACTCTGTCTAAATAAATGAATAAATAAATAAATAGTAAATAGCATGTTAGTGCATAAACAAAAAAGGAAATAAGATATTAAATGTGACTAGAAGTGGAAATTGCTGAGCCAAAGGAAAGGTAAAATTTTGAGATACAAATAAAGAATTACTATAATTTTAGTATTTAAAAAATCATATAGATTTTTTTGAACCTTTGACAGTGGATGCAGGGAGAATGGAGACCAAAGACCCCATTATTGGCAAAGGAAAGCACCCCCAGAAAAAGAAGAAAATTGAAAAGCAAACTGAGTAATTTGGAATAAGGAAAAGTCAGCTACTTTCTATTTAAGATAGTTACTGCTAGCAAGCTTCCTGCCTTGTCTGAAATCCTAGCCTGTTGAGGATACAGCTTACAAACTCCCCTGCTGGGCCTGTGAGTGCTCAGAGGAAAAATGGTCATAGAAGAGGCTATGACAAAGACCTGGAAAGATACATTAACTGGGTCGTTTCTTGCCTAGTAAACAAGCAAAACAGATGTCCATTGTAGAGATTTGTATTTGCCTGGGACAGAGATCAAGGGAGTAGCTTGAGCCCTGAGATATGGGCAGAAGAGCTTATATCCCTTATTGCAGAGGAAGGTCCTCTGTGGTGGTGCTAGGAGGAAAATTCCTCCCTCCCACCAATTCCTAGAGGAGATTAACACCAGTGGCGTTTTACTCCACAGAGAACTAGCGGAGTATGACACCTCCCTAGAAATCTGTGTGTGTGTGATCTCAAGGGGGAGGCTCTCCCATACAAGGCTCAGATTTCAGATTTCTCAAGGCTACTCTTAAGGTTAATAATAATAACAATAGGAGTGGATATGATCAATCAGAGAACTTGCTGGCATCTTTGTTCCCTCCCTCATCTTACCCTCTGGGCAAATAGACTTTAATAAAAGCAGAGTGGAGCAAACACTTGGTGCTATTGCCTGAAGCCCACAAACAGAATGGATCCCTAAGCACCCACCTTTAATTCTATCTATGTCTCATGTCTCTTTCTTTACCATCATTGCTAACTCTATATTTCTTCAGTCAGTCGCTGCCAGTTTCCACAGGTCTTAGCAAACCCTGCCCCCAGGGTGGGATCCAGACATTTAGTGCCTGATATGGGGCTTGACTTTTGGTGCCCGACAACAGTGTAGAAAATTGGAAAGAATGAAACACCACAGCTTTGCTGTATTTTAGAATGAAGAAAATAGAATCAAGAAGTGGTCAGTAAACTACACCTCACAATTACTTAGTAAATGTCTTTGGTTACAATATTTATAAGAGGAATTATAGCTCTGGACAATGAAAACTCCTAAATTATAGAATAATGCCTCTTTATAAAAATAAAACAATTCAGAGCAAAAGCTTAAAACATTTCTATCCATTGAAAGCCAGTAAGTCATGGGTGTGGGGGGAAAAATACAACTAAAAAAGTCAATAATTGTGAAACCAACACAAAGAACAAGTTCCTTCTTACTAATAAGAAAAATATTATGGCTCAGCGCATGTGGCTCAGCGGGTTAAGGCTCCAGCCATGTACACCTGAGCTGGTAGGTTCGAATCCAGTCCAGGCCCACCAAACAACAATGATGGCTGCAACCAAAAAATGGCTGGGCCCTGTGTCAGGCACCTGCAGTCCCAACTACTTGGAAGGCAGAGGCAAGAGACTCAATTGAGCCTAGGAATTGGAGGTTGCTGTGAGCTGTTATGCCACAGCACTCTATCCAGGGTGACAGCTTGTGGCTCTGTCTCAAAGAAAAAAAAAAAAAGAAAAAAAGTATTAAAAGTTTCTTAACTGCTTTTAAATATATATACATACCCATAGCACTGCTAATCGCTATTGCACTTATAAGTAGCTTGAAGTCCAGCACACCTGAGCTTTGGTCCCTGCCCCAGCCTAGCAACTGGGTGATCTGACCAACCTCAGAAATGGGGTAATAGCTCCTTTCTCTGTGGCTCTTTATCAGGATTAATTGAGGCAAGGCAAATAAAATTTATAGTTCAGTGATTGGCATATGGTAAGGTTTTTTTAAAAAGTTGACTATAATATCAACTTTGCCATTGTTCATATTCAATTTTCTGCTTTGAGGAGAAAAACTGGAGCTGAAGCAGCAGAGAGAAAGGGGGACAGGGGTTTCAGAAGCCTAGAGGAAGAGAGAAAAGATCTGACTGATGCTGGGGTTGCTGTCACAGGCCCCATTTCTTCAGTGCTATTCTTTGACATGCCAGCTAACTTTCTGTAAACTCCCTTTCAATCTATGTTAATGACTTTTCAGGTTTTCTGTGGAATTCTTTTTTTTTTTTTTTTTTTTTTTTGCAGTTTTTGGCCGAGGCTGGGTTTGAACCCACCACCTCTGGCATATGGGGCTGGTGTCCAACTCATTTGAGCCACAGGGGCCACCCTCTGTGGAATTCTTTAGAGTATGCACCTAGGAAACATAAGACTAAGGAAGATGAAGTGTGAGGTAGGAGTGATAACTAGCTATTAGCCTAAACTAGATTTTGTCATGAAAAAAAATTCACTTACCGTTTCTTTTGTTGGATAAATAAAGCTGCTTAAAAGAAAAATGGAAACAGGTATCTCCTATCTCCTTTTTAAAAGACTTTTTCTTAGGTCTTATGAAAATACTGTTTAGTCAGTACAGAAAATAATTTGCCCTCATTATGATTTATTGAATTTGTGCCATGTACTTTATCCATCAAACTACACACATCCTCTTAATGTGTCTAGGAGTAGGATTATTATCCCATTTTTCAAATAAGAGAACATCTAAAACAAAATAACTAGTTCAAGTTCACACTAGTTCAAATGAGAGACTTGAAACTAAAACCTAAATCACCATGAATGCACCCGCAGATCTTCAACTTCCTAGCTAAAAGAGAGATCCAAGTTGTTAAACCATAACATGTAGCTTTCAAATTTAAGCCTGGACTTAATATACTAACAGATTTTTACTTTTAATTTTCTTGAGACATATTTCAGTGTGCATAATCAAGGGAGTGAAAATAATGAGGGAAAAGGCTTATTTCTCCAATGCCAAGTTATATTTGATCTTTGGAAAAGGCAACATGTTCAATTTTCAAGGTTTACTGAGAAATAATATGAAATATTTTTAACTATTTTTTTATGAAATGGAAGAAACATGAGACATGATGACCAGAATCTTCCTAGGCTGTTAAGTCAAGTGACTGATTTCATGTGAAATTTAAGACCTTTTTTAAGAGCAGTTTTAGGTTCACAGCAAAATTAAGAGGAAAAGACAGAGATTTCCCATATGACCCCTGCCCCTTCACATATTCAGCCTCCCTCATTATGGACATCCCCGCCAGAATGTACATTTGTTACAACTGATGAACCTACATTGACACATCATCATTACACAATGATAAATTCTTTCTAGTGTTTTTAAAAATGATTATTTAAGATTCTGGTATAATACTGTACACAACTGTGTTTTCTGTAAAACAACATGCTCGTCAGCAGTGTCTGTCCTTTTGCTGCAGAAAATATGTGCAAAATAAAATATGCACATCAATTAGACATGGGAAATTGTGTAGCCTCCTAGAAAGACTTGAGTTAGATTGGACCTTCTTTTGATTAATGGGCTTTCTGTAAATGAATTAGCCCAGATTCTGCCTAGGAGCATAGTATGGGTATCCCAGGGGAATGCAGTTGAACAAGCCTGAATGCGGAATATCTGTCTTCATCATCAAATACTGTTCAAAGCCAATTGGTTTTGAAGTACTCTTAAGACAGGGGTCATAAACTCAAGTGCCTAGAGGATCTAGGCAGATGATATAAATGAGTCAAGTGGGCCAGGTGGAAGAAAACACGTGAAGCATTGTGGTGACGAATGACCACTGACATTTGGCTATAGTGTCAAAGAGATCATCTGGAGTCATGGGATTATGGCAAAATGGCCCTTGCAAGAGGCAGCTGCTTTTCAATTTTAGCTGACCGAGGCCATGTGGAAATTGGACCCAGTGCTCTCAGCTCACCTGCTTTTTAAAGAGAAACTAGAATTTCATATTTTGATGTAGTAGGTTCTAGTTTTAACATTAATTTCTTAAGTATTGTTTGAACCCATTAAAAAGACCAGCTACCAACCAACCACATCTGGACAGCAGGCCAGGAATTTACAAGATCTGATTTAAAGCAATAAGACTTATTCTTATTATTGGAATATTCTTATTCCAATAAGAATAGAAATAATACTTTAAAATTATTTCATCATTCTGAATTCTTTTAAGCTAGGCTTTATACAAACTTATACTTTACTAATATAAACAGGAAAGACTTATGGATATATGTGAAACGGATATATGTAAGTGTATTTCCAATGTGTGAACTGTATACTGCCTACTCCATAATTAAGAGCTTATTAAAAAGGATGTGTGAGATTTGCATGTATTAGGTGTCATGTGGGTTCTAGGAATCTGGCTTTGTGTGAGCAGACAAACCCCAGACACTTGTAGTGCAAGTATTAATGGAGTTCTTGCCTTTGAGAAAGGTAAAGTCTACATTAGGGGTCCTCAAACTATGGCCAGTGGGTCACATGCAGCCTGCTGAAGACATTTATCCAGCCTGCTGGGTGTTTTTGCCGCTGCTGCCTGTCCTGCTTAGCAGCCAACTCATCCCGGGCCCCACAATGCACATGTGTGGAATGTGCGCCGCACTCTCCAACTCCCCTCCTTCTCTCTGTCTCTCGACTCCTCCTCTCAGGCTCTGGTGCTTGTCTGAGGACCGAGGTAAGAACAAGTTAGGATTTATGTTTTTGAAGTTAGGAGGTCTATTTTTTTTTTAATTTTGCAGTTAGTAGGGCCTTTTTTTGTGGTTAAGGGGGGCTTTTTCCCCCTAACGTTAGGAGGTCTTTGTGCAGTGAAAATAGGAATTTGTTTATAGTTTTTTTTTTAAACTATAGTCCAGCCCTCCAATGGTCTGACGGAGGGACAGTGAACTGGCCCCCTGTTTAAAAAGTTTGAGGGTGGGAGGAGCCAAGATGGTGGCCGAGTAGCAGCTTCCTTGCAACTGGGCTCGGTGAGACTGGGGAGAGAAGACTTCAGGAATCTCTGGCTGACGAGATCTGCCCAGAAACATCCCTTTGGGGACACAGGGAGACAGCGTG
>CAUYON010045308.1:0-15282 GCA_963573935.1 Arctocebus calabarensis
ACAGCAACCTCCAATTCCTGGGCTCAAGGGAGTCTCATGCCTCCACCTCCCAAGTAGCTGGGACTGCAGGCGCCCACCACAATGCCCGGCCATTTTTGTTTTTGGTTGCAGCCATCATTGTTGTTTGGCGGGCCCAGGCTGGATTCAAACCTGCCAGCTTAGGTATATGTGGCTGGCGCCTTAGCCCACTGAGCCACAAGGCGCCGAGCCAAATCTGTAAATTTCTTTAGGTAGTATGGACATTTTAACAATGTTGATTCTTCCCAGCCATGAGCATGGTATGATTTTCTATTTGTTAACATCTTCCACTCTTTCTTTTCTCAGAGTTTCACAGTTCTCTTTATAGAGATCTTTCACATCCTTTGTTAGGTAAATTCCCAGATATTTCATCTTCTTTGGCACTACTGTAAAAGGAATAGTGTCCTTGACTATATTTTCAGCTTGACTGTTGTTGGCATATATAAAAGCTACTGATTTGTAAGTATTGATTTTCTATCCTGAGATGCTGTTGTATTCCTTGATCACTTTTAAGAGTTTTGTAGTTGAGTCCCTGGGATTTTCCAGATCATATCATTGTTAAATAGGGAGTGATCATTTCCACTGATCATATTATCAAGAGTGAGAGTTTGATCTCTTCTGACCCTATTTGGATACCCTTGATCACCTCTTGCCTGATTGCAGTTACTATGTTGAATAGCAGTGGAGACGATGGGCATGCTTGGCTAGTTCCTGATCTGAGTGGCAATGTTTTCAATTTTACTCCATTCAATATGATATTGGCTGTGGGTTTGCTGTAGATGGTCTTTATCAGTTTAAGAAATGTCCCTTCAATGCCTGTTTTCTTAAATGTTCTGATCACGGAAGGATGCTGGATATTATCAAAAGCTTTTTCTGCATCAAATGAGAGAATCATATGGTCTTTGTTTGTTGTTTTATTGATGTGATACATTACATTTATAAATTTGCATATGTTCAACCAACCCTGTAACCCCGGAATAAAACCAGCTTGATCATGGTGTATAATTTTTTTGATGTGTTGTTGAATTCTGTTTGCTAAGATTTTATTGAATATTTTTGCATCAATATTCATTAATGATATTTGTCTATAATTTTCTTTATTTGCTGGATCCTTTCCTGGTTTGGGGATCAGGGTGATATTTGCTTCATAGAATGTGTTGGGAAGTATTCCTTCCTTTTTTTTTTTGAGATCTATCAAGCTGTCCCTCTGGGTAGAGTGCTGTGGTATTACAGCTTACAGCAACCTCCAGCTCCTGGGCTCAAGTGATTCTTCTGCCTCCACCTCCCAAGTAGCTGGGACTACAGGCACCTGCCACAACACCTGGCTATTTTTTTTTTTTCTTTTTTTTTTTGGGTTGCAGCCGTCATTGTATTTTGGCAGGCCTGGACTGGATTCAAACTTGCCAGCTCAGGTGTATATGGCTGATGCCTTAGCTGCTTGAGCCACAGGTGCTGAGCCAGTAGTCCTTCTTTTTCAATGCTTTGGAAAAGGTTGTATAATATAGGTACTAGTTCCTCTTGAAAGGTTTGATAGAATTTGGATGTGAAGCCATCTGGTCCTGGACTTTTCTTTTGGGGGGATTTTGTATAGTTAATGCTATTTTGGTGATTGATATAGGCCTATTCAAGATTTCTCATTCTTTCTCTTTGAGTCTAGGAAGGTGGCGTGCTTCCAGGTGTTGGTCCATTTCCTTCAGATTTTCATATTTCTGGGAATAGAGTTTTTGTAGTACATAGTGAGGATTTTTTTGAATTTCTGAGGTGTCTGTTGTTATTTCTGTTTTATTGTTTCTGATAGATGATATTAGAAACATCTATATCATCAACCTGGTTAGGTTGGCCAAAGGTTTATCAATTTTATTAATCTTTTCAAAAAACCAACTTTTTGTTTTGTTAATCTTATGAGTAATTCTTTTGTTTTCAGTTTCATTTAATTTTGCCCTAATTTTGGTTATTTCTTTTCTTCTGCTGGGTTTGGATTTGGAATGTTCTTCCTTTTCCAGTTGCTTGAGATGATCCATTAAGTTGTTGGCTTCTCTCTTTGTGTTTTTTTCTTTCTTTTTGTAGTTTTTGGCCAGGGCTGTGTTTGAACCTGCCATCTCCAGCATATGGGCACCCTATTCCTTTGAGCCACAGGCACCGCCATCTTTCTGTTTTTTCAATGAAGGCTTCCAAAGCTATGGATTTCCCTCTTAGGACTGCCTTTGCAGTATCCCACAGGTTTTAATTATTTGTGTTTTCATTATCATTTTGTTCCAAAAATTTGGTGATTTCCTTTTTAATCTCGTCTTTGACTCAGATATCATTCAGCCTAGGATTATTTAGTTTCCATGACTTTGTTTGAGTATGAAGATTCCTGTTGCTGTTGAGTTTAACTTTTATTCCATGGTGGTATAAGAAGATACAAGGATAATTTCTATTCTTTTAAATTTGCTAAGGTTAGACTTGTATCTTAAGATATGATCAGTTTTGGAGGATGATCCGTGAGCTGAAGAGAAGAATGTATATTCAGTTTTATTAGAATGAAATGTCCTGTAGAGGTGTGTTAAGGCCATTTGTTTTTTGTTTTCTATTTTTTGGGGTTTTTTTTGCAGTTTTTGGCCAGGTGGGTTTGAACCTGCCACCTCCGGCATATGGGGCTGGTGCCCTACTCCTTTGAGCCACAGGTGCCACCCTGTTAAGTCCATTTGTTCTAGGATCAGGTTTAAGTCTGACATTTCTTTTTTTAGTTTCTTCTTGGAGGATCTATCCAAAACTGTCAAAGGGGTGTTAAAATCTCCAAGTACTGTAGTGTAGGAAGATATCTAGTTGTTCTCCTCCATTAGAGTTTGCTTGATAAATTGAGGAGCATTCTGATAGGGTGCATAAATGTTAATAATTGAAATCTCTTTAGAGGACAATTTAAACCATTCACATTACTTGAGAAAATTGATAAGCCTGGCAGTGTTTGGGTGTCATGTTTTTCCAATGTCCAGTGGACATTTTTAATCCTTTCACCACTGTGGGAGTTGGCTTTTGTTCATAATTTCTGAGTGAGTTTACTTTGATGGTAGAGCACTGTGCTGGTCATTGAGGAGGATGGGTCTGAGAATATCCTGGAGAGCTGGTTTAATTATGGCAAATTTCTTCAACATGTCTACGTCATTAAAATATTTGATTTCTCCATCACAAATGAAACTCAGTTTAGCTGGATACAGGATCCTGGGCTGAAAGTTGTTTTGTTTTAGGAGATTGTAGGTAGATGACCATCCTCTTCTGGCTTGAAATGTTGAGGGATCTGCAGTCATTCTGATATTTCTCCCTTTTGTAAGTGATGGTTTTCTTACATCTGACTGCTTGCAGAATTTTCTCCTTCATATTAACTTTGGCAAAGTTAATCAGAGTGTGTCTAGGAGATGTTTTATTTGGAGTGAGTCTTCCTGGGGTGCTGAAATGGTCTACTATCTGAATTTCTGTATCTCTTGCAATACTTGGGAAATTCTCCATCATCTTTTGGAGTAGAGCATTTGTACATTTAAGACCATCCTTTTCTCCCTCGGGAATTCCTGTAAGATGAATGTTTGATCTTATGGAGTGATCCCACAACTCTCTCAGGGAATGATCAGTTTTTGCTCCCCATTTGTCTGCCTCTTTTGTTCAAAAGCTTTGTCTTTAATTTCAGAGATTTTTCTTCTGCCTGCTTAACTCTGTAAACTGAAGGATTCTACTGTATTTCGGAGCTCCTTGAATAACTTTGTCATTTCTTTTGGCTATCTGTTTTCTCCTTGTGACCATATCTTTGGTGACTTTGTCTTTGAATTCATTAATTTCTTGAGACAACTTTAGAACTACTCTTTGTATTTCAATTTCTAACTTATCTTCCGTTCTATTCATCTTATTTGCCATCCACATTCTGAATTTGATTTCTGACATTTCAGCCATTTGTCTGTGTGTGGCATCTTTGGTTGTACCTCCTTTGTCATTCTTTGGGGGGAGTTGATCTACTCCGGATAGTCATGTTGCCAGAATTCTTCCATTAGTTCTCACCATGCTTATTTTCCATCGTTTAGTTATTAGAACTGGTAGGGTGAGATTGAATTTGGGTTCCCATGTGATAGAGATAATCAGCCCCTTACCAAAGCGCGAGGCTTTGTAATTGTGTCTTATCCCCTACAGTCCTACAGAGGTCCCTTTCAGGGTTTTGGCCAGAGACTCTGAGGACCTACTTGGTGAGATAGCATGAACTAGCTCTGTTTTGATATGAGGCAACCTCTACCCTAGCCTAATAAGCTACGGTATTAGGTTTAAATCTTAACTATGGGGAGATTCAGACAGCTGCGGTGCATCACTCCCCACCCTCAGTCCTTTTCAGGACTTTACAGAACTTTGAGGGTCAACTTAAGAGTGTCCCTGGGTAGACAGCCCCAGACACGAGTTCCAATCAAATTATCTCAAGCAGTACAAACCCTGCTCAACAAAGAGGGATCCAAGGGTCTCCAACAGCACAATTGGAGCCAGGGGTCCACACCCTTGCCTGCCAGACTCAGTCCACACTGGTGTCCGCTTCTCTGCTTGCTGACCCATTTGGAGCTGGGGACCATGCCCCTGGCAGTCTCACTCTACACCTGGCAAGCCTCTGCTCACTGGCCCAGTTGGAGTCAGGGGACCACGCCTCTGCCCACAGGTCTCAGTCCACACCCGGAGGCTTGCTGGCTTTGTTAGAGTTAGGGGACCACGCCCTTGCCCCCAGGTCTCAGTCCACACCCAGCAATCCTCTGCTTGTGGGTTGTATTAGAGTCAAGGGACCAGCCCTTGCCCTCAGATCTCAGTCCACACCCAGCAATCCTCTGCTTGTGGGATGTATTAGAGTCAAGGGACCAGCCCTTGCTCTCAGATCTCAGTCCACACCCGGCAAGCCTCTGCTTCCTGGCCCAGCTGGGGCCGCTGAACTCAGTCCACACTGGGCTTGTGGGCACTGTCAGAGCCAGGGATTCTGTACCCCCTCCCTCCAGACACAGCCTGAACGGAGGTCAGCACTCCCACTGGTCGGGCAAAATCACAACCAGGGGACTGCTCCTTCCTCACCGAGTGTCTCTTTCTTCCCACACCCTCTTTTTTTCCCCAGTAGTCACAGATTCTGCCCTGATGTTTAGCAGTCCACACTATGCCCACATCTCTCAAGAAAAGACTGAACACTCTGCGCTCTGCTGGGGGTAGAACTGCAGACTGCCATGCAAGGGGGGAAGGGTGGACTGGGAATTTGGAATTGTGAGGGAAAATATTTGTTCAGTTTTATGCCTGGTAGGATGGTGTCTAGGTTCATAAGTGGGACCTCCTTGGAGAAAGAGACCTGGTGTTTAGCGACTCTCTCCAGTGAGGTAAAATGAGAGGTCTTTTGTTCCCTGCTTGCTCGCAGAGAGCCTGCAGCGGGCCTCCCACTCGGAGGAGGGGTTTCCTGTCCTTTAGCCTACAGGCCTTGTACCTGTAATTTGTTTTCTTCAGTGCTCTTCCTTGGAGTCACAGCTTGCTGAACTTCTTTCTTGGCACAGCTCCCCATGTTTGGCTTCATAGAGTCTGATTCTGTCCAGTTTTTCTCCCTCTGGTCAAGATCCTCTGCCGAGGGTTGCTACTAGTCAGCAATCTTCCTGTCAGGTCGAGTTTTATCATGAGATTGCAGTACTTCTGATTCTAGTTCTCTTCCTGTTTCAACCACATCTGCAGTTACTTCCTTTGCTGAAGTCTTGAGTCCTTCAAAGTTATCCATTAGGGTTTGAATCAGCTTTTTCCAAACTCCTGTTAATGTTGGTATTTTGCCCTTTCCCCATGAATCACCAGTATTCTTAATGACATCTAAAATGGTGTATCCTTTACAAAAGGTTTTCAATTTACTTTCCTCAGATTCTTCAGAAGAATTACTATCTATGGCAGCTATAGCCATATAAAGTGTTTCTTAAATAGTAAGACTAAAAAGTTGAAGTGTGTTCTTGATCTGTGGGCTACAGAATGAATATTGTGTAAGTCGACATGAAAATAACATTAACTTAATTGTACATCTGGATCAGAGTTCTTGGGTGACCCAGGTGCATTGTAAGTGAACAGTAATATTTTGAAAGGTATCTTTTTTTCTGAGTAGTAGGTCTCAACTGTGGACTTAAAATGCTTGGTAAACAATGCTATAACCATGCTATAATCCAGGCATTGTTCCTTGTATAGAACACAGGCAGAGTAGATTTAGCATATTTTTTAAGGGCCCTAGAGCTTTTAGAATTGACAGTAAGTCTTGCTTCAATTTCAAGACACCAGCTGCATTAGCCCTTAACAAAAGACTTAGCCTCTCCTTTGAAGCCAGTCATTGGCCTTTCCTCCCTAGGTACGACAATCTTAGATGGCATGTTCTTCAATAGAAGGCTGTTTTGTCTACAGTGAAAATCTGTTGTTTAGTATAGCCCCCTTCATCAATAACCTTAGCTAGAATTTCTGGACAATTTGTGAAGCTGCTGCACGAGCATTTGCTGCTTCATCTTGCAGTTTTATGTAATGGAGGCAGCTTCTTTAAGCCTTATGAACCAACCTCTGCTCACTTTACACTTTTCTTCTGCAACTTTCTCACCTCTCTAAGACTTTGCAGAATTGAAGGTAGTTAGGGCCTTGCTCTGGATTAGGTTTTTGTTTAGTTGAGAATGTTGCGACTGGTTGGATCTTCCTCTATTCAGACCACTAAACTTTTTCCATTTTATCAGGAAGGCTGTTCCATTTTCTTATCATTTGTTTGTCTACTGAAGTAGCACTTTTAATTTCCTTCAAAAACTTTCCCTTTACATGCACATCTTGGCTAACTGGCTCGAGAGGTCTAGCTTTTGGCCTGTCTTGGCTTTCAACATGCCTTTCTCCCTGAGCTTCAATCTAGCCTTTGATTTAAAGTAGTAGAAAAGTGGTACTCATTCTTTTTACTTGACTACTTAGAGGTCTTTATAGGGCTCTTTGTTGGCCTCATTTCAATATTATTGTTTCTCTGGGAAATGGGAGGTCCAAAAAGAGGAGACAGAGGATCAGCCATTTAGTGGGGTGGTTAGAACACACAAAATATTTATCGATTGTTTGCCATCTTATATGGGCACGATTCGTAGCTCCTCCAAAGAATTACAGTAGTAACAGGGAAGATCACTGTTAACCATAGCAGACAAAATAAAAAATGAACAAGTTTGTAATATGTGGATCACTGTAAAAGTTTTGAGACAGACTATGTTATGGTCCATTATTTCACTTTCAAGAAACACAGTTGATAGCATCCTTTGTGATTCACCTGTGCAAGTTTCAACTTGCTTGGCTTAGTGGTATTGCTGGGAAGGCTTCATTTGTTTCCTTCCATCTGGGTGGATTTTATGGTTCTTGATTTTTATGTATCTGAAAACTTTTGTAATGACCCCTGTATTGTGAGAGTGATCAAAATGTGACACAGACATAAAGTGAGCACATGTTTTGGAGGAATGGTGCCTATAGACGTGTTTGATGCAGGGTGGCTACCTTCAATTTATAAAAAATGCAGTATCTGTGCAGCATGCAGATAAAGTGAAGCATGATAAAACTAAGGTATGCTTGTGTAGTGATAAGGGAACAGAGGGTGTGTGGTCAAGTTTGGGCGTTTACTGCAGAAAGGCAGAAGGGAATGTTCTGGATGATGGAAGTGTTCTTTGTCTTCATTGTGGTGGTTATGCAGTTTATACATTTTCCCAAACTCTTCACTTGTTCACTTATAATTATTGGATTTAATTGTATGAAAATTATACCTCAGTAAAGTTGATTTTTAAACAGCAGGCAAAACTCATCTGTGGTGATGGAAGGGGGAGGGGACATGCAGTGCTCTTCTGGGGAACTGGAAATCATCTGTACCTTGATGTGGTGTACACAGTGTAGGTATACTGTGTAAACATTCATTGAGCTTCATACTTAAGGCTTGTATACTTTATGTGATTATATATTTCAATAAAAAGGAAAAAATTCTAGAGGAATGTTAGAAAATAAAGTTGAGAAAATTTCCTAGAAAGTAGAGCGAAAAGATAGAGAAATGGGAAAATTAGAGGACTAGCCCAGGAAGTCAGATGTCTGAATAAAAGTTGTTTCGGAAAAAGAACAGAAAAAATGGAAAGAAACTATCGATGCTATTAATTCAGGCCTGTTCAGTAGCTCACACTCGTAAACCTAGCACTCTGGGAGGCTGAGGCTGGTGAATCGCCTGAGCTCAGCAGTTCAAGACCAGCTGAGTAAACCAAGATCCCATTTTTGACTAAAAATAGAAAAACTCGCCCGGTGTTGTGGCCAGTGCCTGTAGTTATAGCTGCTTGGGAGGCTGAGACAAGAGGATGGCTTGGGTTAAGGTTGCTGTGAGCTATGAGTTTGAGGGTTTGAGGTTGCTGTGAGCTATGATACAGCACCCTGGCACTCAACAGCAGGATGACAGAGTGAGACTCTGTCTCAAAAAAACAAAACAAAACCCTGAAAACTATTAATTCAGAACTTTCCTAAAATTGAAAGACATTGATTTCTACATCTAAAGAGACCCAACAGACCCCATTTCGAAACACATCATCAAAAACTTTAGAAACTCACATTAAAGAAAAGGGAGTACTACTAGTTTCCAGAAAAGGGGAACAATAGATACTATATAAAGGTTTAGGAATAGAAACAACTTCAGAATTCTCAATGTAATATTGAAACCTAAAGGCAATAGAACAATGCTGTTCTTTGGGGCCTTTGAAAATTAATTAGGTGTGTACATATTTCTGAAATGAACCTATTTCTGAACCCTCTGAGTGGTCTATGTGTCTAACTTTATGTCAATTCTGCACTGTCTTGATTTCTGTAATTTCATAGTAATTTTTGAAATCCATAGAAGTCCTCCTTTTTTCACTTTTCTTTTTCAAAACTATTTTGTCTATTCTATGTCCTTTGCACTTTAGAATCTTCTTATGAATTTTTATAAAAGAGGCTACTGGCATTTTGATTGGGATTGTCTTGACTCCATGGATCACTGTTTTTTCCAGACTATCTTACCTATATTGTTTCATTTCATGAACACATGCACACATATGTAAATCCATTACTGTAGGTCATCTTTAATTTCTCAGTAGCTCCGGTAGTCCTCAGGTTACAAGTCTTGCATATATTTTGTAAAATTTATCCCTGGATATTTAATATTTCTGTATGATTTTACTATTTTGATTTTAGTTTCCAATTGTTTGTTGTTAGCATGTAGAAAAAATTTGACTTTTATATGTTGACCTTGTATCCTGCCAGTTTACACAATTTGCATATAGTTCTAAAGCTATTTGTCAATTGCCTGGGATTTTCCTGAGAATTGTCTCCATTGATGATGTTGTCTATGAATAAAAGCACTTTTTCTTTTTCTTTTTCAATTTGTACGCCTTATTGGATCGGTTCTAACTTCAAGTTCAAATATTGATTAGAAGGGGTTAGAGCAAATATTCTGGCCTTGTTCTTGATCTTAGAGGGAAAGCAATAAGTATGATGCTAGCTGTAAGTATTTCATAGATGTTCATTACTAGATTAAGGGAATTGTATTTTATTGTTAGCAAAGCATTCTTATTATGAATTGTGTTGAATTTTTTCAGATGCTTTCTCTTTATTGAGATGGTCTTGTGATATTTCGTTTCTATTAAAATTTATAGTGATTGGTTTTTAAGTGTAAACCATCCTGAATTCTTGGGATATACCTCACTGGGTCATAATGCATTATCCTTTATACATATTACTGGATTTGATTAGCTAAAATTTAAAGATTTTTGTGTCTATGTTCAGAGGGATGTTGGTATGTAATTTTCTTTTATGGTCTTTGTCTGGTTTTGGTATCAGGCTAACACTGGGCTTAAAATGAGTTGGAAATACTTCTATTTTCTGAGAGTTTGTATAGAATTGGTTTTATTTCTTCCTTACATACTTGGTAGAATTCATTGGTGATCATTTGGGTCTGGAGTACTTTGTGTGTGTGTGAGGGGGGAAGGTTTTAAATTACAAGTTCAGTTCCATTAATTGATATGGAACTATTCAGGTTAACTACTCTATTTCTTTTTAAGTAAGCTTATTTGTCCATTTCATTAAGTCTCTTTTGCCTTTTAGTATCTCTAAGGTTTACAGTGATAGCCTTTCTTTTTTTGCGGTTTTTGGCCAGGGCTGGTTTTGAACCTGCCACTTCCTGCATATGGGGCCACAGGCGCCACCTGTGATAGCTCTTCTTCATTTCTGACTTTGGTTTTTTCCTTCCTATCCTGGTCAATTTTCTTTTTTTTCCTTTTTTAAAAATGTTTTATTAAATCATAACTTTGTACATTTATGCATTTATGGGGTTCAGGGTACTGCTTCAATATACAATGTGAAATGCTTATGTTGAACTAAGATGTGATGGATGTGTTACTTAGTCTAATATGTTTTTAAATAGAACATTTTCAAACCACTTGTGACTCTGAAATTATAGTTGTTTTACATGTGAAAATCCAAGTTTGCTTTGCTTGAATCATAAACTTTCCCACTCAAAACTCTGTAGCTATTTTTTAAGTTTTATTGAGATATATTTTTATGAGATATGACAACTAAGTTCACGAATTTGCCACCATGCACTGATGTTGGCAACATTTTATAAACAGCTCAGTAAGCTTTCAGAACCTTGCTATATCAGTGTCATAGTTGTGTTTGTGTTGATGTGTGGCAGTGTCTTGCTAAGTGGCATTCATTATTGTTGTTTTGTGTTTTTGTGGCTCTCACAAGAATTTTGGAACTTGAATTAGGAGCAGTGAACTAACATTAAATTTCTTGTTAAACTTGGCAAGAGTGAAAGTGAAATCAGCGATAAGTTAGTCTAAGTTTATAGGCATAATGCTATGACGAAACCAGCAGTGTACAAATGGATTAAATGTTTTTCTAATGGGAGAGAGAGCATCACTAATGAAAATAGGTCAGGGAGATCATTAAGGAGCAGAACTGACAAAAACATTGTAAAAATTCATCCAATTGTGGGTCAAAATCACTGTATGACTATGAGGAGAATCACAGAGCAAATAAACATGGATAGAGAAACAGGAAAATCTTAACTGAAAATCTTGGCCAAGAGCTTGTGGCTCTTGCATCATGACAATGCACCAGCTCACATGGCACTGTCCATGAGGGACATTTTAGCTGGTAAACAAATAATTGTACTGGAACACCATCCCTGTTCACCTGATCTGGTCTCCAGTGACTTTTTTCATTACATGAAGATAAAGGAAATATTGAAAGGAAGACATTTTGGAAACATTCAGGACATCAAAGGTAATATGATGACAGTTTTAATGGCAGTTCCAGGGAAATTGCTTTGAAAGGTGGACTAGGTGCTGTCATTGGTGCATAGCTTCCCAGAGGTGACCATAGTTATATTTAGCAGTGAGGTATATAGTACTTTTGCTAGAATGAGTTTGCAAAACTTAATTGTCAGACCCCTCATATGTACCAAAAAATTCACTTGTTTGAAGTGTATAATGTAGTGGATTTTAGCATATTCATGGCATTGTGCACCCCCTACAACAATCTATTTTAGAATGTGTTCATGACCTCCAAAAAAAAAAAATCCCATTTACATTAGCAGCCACTCTCATTTCTCCCCCTTCCTGACCCTGGCAACCACTAATCTATTTCTGTCTCTATAGATTTACCTGTTCCATTTCATACAAATGGAAACACACAATACATGACTTTTTGTATCTGGTTTCTTTCACTTTTTTTTTTTTTTTTTTTTTGAGACAGAGCCTCAAGCTATTGCCCTGGGTAGAGTGCTGTGGCATTCCAGCTCACAGCAACCACCAACTCCTGGGCTCACGTGATTCTTCTGTCTCCACCTGCCAAGTAGCTGAGACTACAGGCGCCCACCACAACACCTGGTTACTTTTTGGTGGCAGCTGTCATTGTTGTTTGGCGGGCCTGGCAGGATTTGAACCCTCCAGCTGAGGTGTATGTGGCTGGCGCTTTAGCTGCTTGAGCCACAGGCACCCAGTCTGGCTTCTTTCACTTAATGTTTTCAATGTTTTTCCACGTTTTACCATATATTTGTACTTCATTCCTTTTTGTTGCTGAATAATATTCCATCATATGGACATTTTGTTTATCAACTCTGTACAATTACCATACTATTACTGGACATTTGAGTTATTTCCTTTTTTTGTTTTTTAGATATTATGAATATGCTATGAAACTTCATGTGCAAATTTTGAGTGGTGTATTTTTTCATTTCTCTTAAGAATATATCTGGGAGGAGAAATGTTGAGTCATAGCTTAACTTAACTCTATTTTTAACCTTTTGAGAAACTGACAATTTTCCAAAGTACCTGCTCCATTGTCCGTTATCGCCAATAGTCTATAAGTTCCAATTCCTCTATGTCCTTGTCAAAGCCTGTCATTGTGTGTCTTTTTTTTTTCTTGAAGTATTGGCTTTATATATTTCTGGAATTAAAAACTATCTTGTAGCCATAAGATTAGGTGGAGAAACAGTATTATAAACTCACCCTGGAAAGGCATTAATTCCTTAGTAAAACTTAAAACCTTTGAAGCAGCTGAGGTAGTTGAATCTACTTTATGAAGAGGATAAAATGAAAATTGAGGAACATTGAGAAAAAATTACTCTCTCAGCAGTACTTTGTCACTCCTTTGGCAGGATGTTTCTAACCATAAAGCAAGGTAGCTACTAATATCTGGTCTTTTTAGAAACATTAATAGGAGTAAGGTAAGCTATCTGAACTTGAGCTTCAGAGTTATACTTCAGGGATTCTTAAATCTGCTCTGGCAGTTAAATTAGAACATCCTTCTCACTTGAAACTGAAGAGATTTGTCTGAAGATACTTCCTGCAATTCTTCCAAAAGTCAGGTTCTGAAGTGAATATCTGGGTTAAGGCACCTTTCACATTAAACTTCTCAATGTGAGTTACAATGAAAGAATATTGTTACCGCACAGCTAGTTTGTTCTCAAGGAGCAACAGGACAGTTTTGTGACAAGATTCAAGAGGCTACAAGGTATTTTGCAGCATATTACTTTAAATTGGTAATGCAAAAGCAAGGCATATAGAAACTGAAAGCCATCCATAGCAAGGAATAAAGAATTCCTATTATGTTTTCCATTTTCTGGTATAATAGCCTATACTTCTGAGTCCCTATAAAGCTATTTTGTAGCTATTTTGCTTGTGGCCAGTCCAAGTTTAGGATAGATATACCTAGACTCCCTCAGCTGGGTTACAAATATCTTTTATAATCCTTGGATAATAGACCTTACTTAACCAACCAAAAAAACATAAATAACATTTTTTTTTTTTTTTTGTAGAGAGAGTCTCACTTTATCACCTTTGGTAGAGTGCTGTGGGGTCACACAGCTCACAGCAACCTCTAACTCCTAGGCTTAGGCGATTCTCTTGCCTCAACCTCTCCAGTAGCTGGGACTACAGGTGCCCGCCACAATCCCTGACCCTTTGTTTGTTGCAATTTGTCCAAGGCCGGGTTTGAACCCACCACCCTCAGTATATGGGGCTGGTGCCCTCCCCACTTAGCCACAGGTGCTGCCCACAAATATACAATGTTTTGAAATGACATTGAGGACCAGACACATTAAATATGAAGTAGTACCTGGAAAGAAAGATAATAGAATTTCAGCCTTCTGTAAATCAAGTTTCATACTGTCTTTGAGCATATAATAACCAAATTACTCAAGATAGGCAACTATGGTAATTACATGACTATCTAAAATATGTAAGTATTCCCCTGATCCTGACACTTTCTGGTACCATAATATAATCTATTTTAAGATATCTGTGTAGCCTACTTTGGAAATAAATTTTAGAAATTAGTGAAGTTTCTAACTGCCATACCATACCACCTTACACAAATTTTTAAATTATAAAAAACATAAAACTCTCCCCAGCATATTATGAAATGTGGGATAACAGGATAATAATTGTTTCATTAAGTGCAGTGAGTTCCAGGGGCAAATAGTGATAGAAATGAACTGTTTCAATTTGTTCCATCTTCCTGATTACAGACATTACTGGGTAGGATGGGTAAACAAAGCAAATAAAGCAAATGCCTCCTCCCCCAATCATTTCATCAGATGTAGCATTTTGGCATTGTTAGAATAGATGCAGGTTGATTTAATTCAATGACATGGGTTGATTAGCTGGTAGCAGCAAAATCTTTGCAATTTAGGCCCTTCTTCCACAGCAACTCCAAGTATCTTAATTCCTGAACAACACCACGGTGTTCACTGAAACATTCTTTTTTTTTTTTAATTGTTTGGGATTCATCTGCAACATTCTTAAAGCTTTCGTGTTTTAATCTGACATCTCTCTTTAAGGCAAGGAACTGTTAAAAGCTGTCTTCCTCTTTGCTAATTCAGGCCACCAGTAGCTTAACTATTAGTTATTACTTAAAAGTAAAACTGTGCTCCCAAGCACTGATTGAAAATGTGCCCAGATCCCTTTTCAGAGCCTTCGTTCCCTCAGAGAAAAAAGAGGTCCCAAACAATTGCTTTCATTACCAATGACCCCAGTGCAGTGTACATAATGTCCTTTGCAGCAAAAATCAAGAGGTCAGGCAACCTTGATCATCCTGGCTAGTTGATCACAACATACAAGATATAGTTAAAGCTGAGCCCAAATTAAATATTACAATCATAATCCCAAGAAATTATTCCATGTTAGGATACTGAGTTCTTGCAAGATGCTAGAAAAAGTGAGAGATCATCAAAGCAAAGAGTTCACCTTTTAAAACTTGAGGAAAACATCAAGGAGAAGGAAATAAAACCCTTCTCTCCTAAATACCTCATGAAATCTTATGCTATCTTCATAGCCTTAGTTCACAAAATCCAAAGTCCTCAATGGCCCGATTTGAGGAATCTGTTTTCAAGGTAACTGTCAAGAAGATTTTTCAGACTTTTCTTTACCATGGCCGATGAACTCCAATCCTTCCATAGGAATTTCTTCCTCCTTTATTGCTTTCTGAACACACTGCTAGTAATGTTTGAAGAGGTTGGTGCACGGATTTCAGAGCTGTCCCCCTTGAGAAACTTGTCAGCAAACCAGTAATTGAAGCACTGGTTGTACTCACGCTTCATGTCCATGCAGGCCTCCCCTTTGCTGTTCATGGCTACAGTCTGTCTGTCTGTCTTTTGTATTACAGCCATCCCAAAGGAAAGTGGTATCTCAGTGTAGTTTTGATTTGCATTTCCATAATTGCCAAAAATATGGGGGCATCTTTTTATAT
>CAUYON010045309.1:0-34236 GCA_963573935.1 Arctocebus calabarensis
CTGGTCTGGCCAGATTGTACTCAGGCTTTTCTATTCCACCGTTCTCCAAGACAGGGACTGGCCAAATCAAATTGGGCTGGCCTCATCCCTGCCTCTGTTCTGCCCCCTCCCTGACAACCATGCCATGTTAAAAACAGACATTGGTTTGCGGATGTTAAACCGCTGCTGGCTCACAGGGCTGAGGCCTTTAGCATCTCAGCTGCCCCATGAGACCTGTATTCCTGTGCGGGTGATTCTGTGCACGTCTGGTTGTGCCTCTCAGAGTCAGGCAGTGCCCTAGGAACAGGGATTTCTCAAGAAACAGGAAAGAGTGATGGAGGGATGGGTGTCAACCCTAGCTCATTATTTGTTTTTGTCACAAAATGGATCTTTTTAAGGTGACATACATCAAGGGGCTCTCTCCTGGGGTTGCTTGAGTGAATTCATATTTTGTCGGGCAGACACTCCTTCAGTACCAGCAGCCCCTTTGCCTGATTAATGGCATCACCTTCAACCTGGCTCTGTGTGCCTTTCATATCTCTGGGTTCCCTGTGGAGCTGCCTGGCTGGCTTCTCACTATGGTGACAGGGGACACAGAGTGACTTTATTATAAGTTTCAAGGTCATTCTCACTATGTTATCACCCTTCTCCCCCACATATATCCCTGAGACTGGTGTAGCGGAAGTGGTCTCAAGATACACTCTGCAGCCTGCGAAACTCAAAGACCCCTGTAGAGAAGTAGCTTCTGAAGATGCCCAGATCTTCTGAAAGAATTGGCATTGGCTCTGAGTACATGGCCTGGAGCTGGTGCAAGAGGAAGGTGGGGCTGGGTTCTCAGGCAGTAGAGAAGTGTGATTAAGAGCAGGGAATCAGGCCTGCCTGGGTCTGCCATTCCTAAGTACATCCCCTGGCTCTCTCTGAACCTCAAAGTTCTCATCTGTCAAATGGGAATAATAATCATAAGGTTAGATTCCAAGCTAAATGAAAGGAAGCATTTATAGTACTTAGGATATGGTAACTGCTCAATAAATATCACCTTTATTATCATTGCTCATAAAAATAATAACTAATATCCCTTATAAAACTCATGCCCTGTGTTAAGTTCCTTTGGTATTAAAACCTCAGAAGGTTTGAACCCTGACTCCCAGACTGAGCCAAGTGCAACATTCTTAGTCCCATGTTCATTTTTAATTCCTGTCTCCCAGATGCTAGTACCAGCTTGCTTGGTCAGATGTTTAAGATGTTCAGGGTTAGGGTTATTATTTTTATTATTTATTCTTATTTTATTATTTATGTTTTTTACTCTCAGAAATTCAAATTGTATCATGAAACCTGCATTTATCTGGCAACCCTACGTTAACCCGTAGGCCAAAAGTGGCCCTATTTGCCCCTCAGCTCCTTGCCTACTCCTCCTCTGTTCCCTATCATGGGGGTCTGACCTCTGCAGACTGCATTTCCCAGAACCCTTTTCTAAGTGGCATTGACTGGTTTTGGCCAACGGGAAGCCCAGCTGGGGAGACGGTAGACAGAGGTCAAAGTCATCCTCTCCCTTCTTCTCTGCCATTGGCAGCATCCTGGTAGCTGCCTTGCCGCTCCAGTAACTCCATCTCTTGCTAGAAAGTTCTCTGTGGTTCAGCTCTTGGTCTCTGGTCACACCTCCTTCTTTTTCTGTTCGTCTCCGAACTGCCTCTCCTTTCAATTTGACTTCTCTGTCCCTGGCTCACCTATATAACCCATTCCCTGTATTAAATTCCTTTGGTATTAAAACCTCAGAAGCTTTCTGGTTTGAACCCTGACTCATACACCTCAGGTCTCTGCCTCCTTGTACAACCTTCTGACTTGATTGTTAGGGATAAACCTCCTCCCAGACTGAGCCAAGTGCAACATTCTTAGTACCATGTTTATTTTGGATTTTGACTTTGAAATTATTTATGTGTTTGCTTCTATTGGAACATTTGCAAATTTGGTTCTCACTCCTGGTTGTGTAACTGGACAGCGTGGCTCCATGATGTTTCAGTCAACCAACTGTTAAGTAGCATTTGAGGAAGAATTCTGGTCATTGCCTGAATAGCTTCCATTGACATTTCTGGTAGGATTAAGAACGTGCCAATAGCAAAACTCACAGACTAGGGTAAGTAGCATGGAAGAAAACTCTGACGGCAATAGTGGGACGGTCTATAAAGAAAAAGTCGTATGAATGACATTGTGTGAAACAAACAAAACACATCATAGGCATCCCCTACTGTGAGTCAGAAGTGATTGAGAAGAATTGGATTCTGAACATAGAGGGGTTTGAGGGACACCATACAAATTTATTTTGTTTCTATTTCCCTTTCCATGAATGCATAAGAGTACTGTGATAAAGCATCTGAGTGAATAAGTCTAAAAGTCAATAGGTATAAAATAAAAATTATAGGTGATAAGAATGCCTCGTGCCATTGTTTAATTGCTAGTGTTTATTCTTTCTTAGGACTACATAAAATAGTGGTGAGCGAGAGAGAGATGTTCCAAACACAGAGCTGAAGGATGGAAGTCATAAACGAAAGATTATGTAATGTATGATGAGGCTACTTACATAAACTTGAAAAACACCAGGCAAAACCAAGATGGATTGTTAGAAGGCCAGGCAGGCGCTATCTTCTGAGAGGATGCAGGGAGCGTTAAGGGTTTCTGAGAGGCTGGCACTGTTCCATTTCTTGACCTGGCTGGAGGTCACACAGATGTTCATTTTGTGATTATGCACTGAGCTGTACATTTATGTTCTACACACTTTTCTCTGTGCGTGTTATGCTTCAATACAATTTTTTAAAATGGCATGTCTTGTCATAACTAGCACCTTAGATATGATGAAATGCAGAAAGGTTTATGTGCGTGCATTTATGTGTGTGTGGGTGTGCTGGGGGTGGACTTCGCTTTTCTCCATTTCCACCTGCATGCACCCCCCCACCCTGCTGAGTTAGTCACAGGTCTCTAGCTTGCCTTGAGGAGGATTAGGGTTAATGTAGCGGGAATACAATAACAAATAGATGTATATATTGTAACAAACATATGTGCAAATGTTATAACAAAAATATCTACAGATGCTCCTCAACTTACCATAGGGCTGCCTCTCCATAAACCCATCTTAAGTTGAAGCATTTTAAGTTGAAAATACATTTTACGCCCCTGATGTACTGAACATCATAGGTTAGCCTCGCCTACCTTGAATGTGCTTGGAACATTTACATTAAGCCTACAGCAAATCGTCTGGCAGCACAGCGCACTGGGGAGTATTGGTTGTTTATCTTGGTGACTGTGTGGCTGACCAGGAGCTGCTGTTTGCTGCCTGCCCTACATCAAGACAGTATCAGACTATATATTACTAGCCCGGGCAAAAAACAAAATTTAAAGTTTGAAGTAATGCCTCATGCTTTCACATCATCATAAAGTTGAAAAATGTAAATCAACCATCGTAAGTTGGGGACTGTCTCTAACAGATGCACATATATATATAAACTAAAAAATACAACACATATAACAAATATGACATATGTATATAATTGATCTTTGGCTTACAAAATAAGCTCTTGCTAATCCAAAAGGAAAGGACTTAGAGAAGAAGGGCACATAGTCTACGTCCCAACTGCCAACTTAAGAGAAGGGAGAGGGAACAGCAGGTAATGTCGATGCCCGTCGTCCACTCGAGGTGGGCCTCACCAGATCTGAGGAGGGGCGAGATGGTGGTGGGCACAGAAGAGGCACTGAGAAGACCACATGTGGCAAAACCCGTGAAGAATAGACTCGCACTGATAGGAGGACACAGCTGAGCACTAGCTGAGGCTGAGGCTAGGTTTGGCAATCCAAGTCTAGAAGGAATTACAATGCTTATTTCTAGGTACGAGCATCATATGTATTTTTAAAAATAGTTATTTTTTTCCTTGTACTTCTAAATCTTTCACAATCAGAATATACTATGTTTGTAATGAATAAAAGTTACTTTAAATGTAAAATACAGGCTGGAATTCCACCTTCCGTTAGGTTGTATATGGCGCTGGCATCTAATGGTACATGTAGATGCTCTTACAGGATGTATTAACAGCATCTTAAATCTTCGACCTTGAATACAGTATTTTGTTTTGAGACTGAGTCTCACTCCTGCTAAAGTACAGTGGTGTCATTGTAGCTCATTGCAACCTTATTGGGCTCAAGTGATCCTCCTGCCTGAGCCTCCCAAATAGCTGGGCTATTGGCATGCACCACTAAGCCTAGCTAATTTTTCTCTTTTGTAGAGACAGGGTCTTGTTGTTCTTCAGGCTGGTCTTGAACTCCTGGCTTCAAGTGATTCTCCCTCCACAGCCTTCCAGAGTGCTAGGATTACAGGAGTGAGCCATCACGCTCTACCAAATGCAGAATTCTTAACACCAAAGGCAGGTAGGCAGCAAAAGTTTTCAGTTGAGAGAGCTAAATACTGACTCGTCCTTTGGAATGGTCCAAGCTTTCAGTTGCCCTGCCTCTCTCTTGGTGTCTTTGGTCTTGGATAGCATAAGTATGACTGTATAGAACTTTGGACAGATGTGATCTGTTGGAGGCAAACACAAATTTGGTTTAAAATGCTCCTTTTCCTCCAGTGGCAGCAGCTTTTATTTGAACTGCTACCTAGAAGAGCACTTCATTCAACATATGGCGCCCATCTCCATCCCTCTGTGAGTGCCTTGAGGACACTTCGATGTATAGAAAAATAAAACAGTCCATGCCCTCAGGGAGCTCACAATCTTCTTGAGGAAGCAGATTGTATGTGGGAAATCAAAACACAGTGTGATGATTATTATGATAGAGAAGTGGAGAAAAATTTTATCCTCATTCCTCTTCCACCTCCCTGTGGCATATATTAAGGCTGATATAACAGTAGGAGATAGATATTCCTTTAGCATAATAATGCATATGGGATGACCTAGCAGGAGGTTAATCTTGGCAATGTGATATGACTGGCTTTTTTGATAATCCATAATGAGGGAGGCCAGGCTGAGTACTTTTCTGTCCTCAAAGGATCTGAGCTCCCTCCCTACTCCTCAACCCCTGACACAACAGTGGAACAAAAGAAGGATCCAAATGGCTGAACAATTGCTCTGGAAATGGAACAAGGAAGAATGAGCAACAGCTCGAAGAAGTAGGGAGTCTGGGTCTTAGAGGAAGAGAATCAAGGAGAAAATCCCTATACTCATGGCGTAGTTCATAGCCATTGGTGTAGGGTTCATAGAGTGAGAAACAATTCCAAAATCTTTCTCCTCATTGGAGTCTGTAAGGATTGGAATATACCACCCAAATCTTAAGTAAAGCACTGTTTGTGCAGCCCCTAGATCCTCAGTATGTGGGATTGACTGCCTATGCATATTTTTCTGGGCTTTATAATCACATCCTTCTGGATGAAGGGAATATTTCTGGGGTTACAGAGAGTTAGTCAATAGTTTTCTTTTTTATTAATTTATTTTTATTTAAGAATATTACAGGGTACAAGTGCTTTGGCTACATGCATTACTTATGTGCAGTTTTGAGTCAAAGTTATAAGTGTGTCTTTTCCCTAGATAGTGTGCACTGTACCTATTAGGTGTGAATTTATCTCTCTCTGCCCACCTGAACTTGGTTGATTTCTGTTGGATTTCACTACCATATGTAGACATGAGTGTTGACCATTTAGTTCCAATTCTAAAGTGAGTATAAGTGGCGTTTTTCTATTCTTGTGTTACTTCACTTAGGAAGATGGTCTCTAGTTCCATCCAGGTTATTACAAAAGGTATTAGTTCACCATTTTTTATAGGTGTGTAATACACGATGGACATGTATGTCACAGTTTGTTAATCCACTTATGTACTGATAGACACTTGAGTTGTTTCCACATCTTTCCAATTGTGAATTGTGCTGCTTTAATTGCCCTTTTTACAAAATGTTTTTTTCCTTTGGGTAAATGCCCAGTATTGGGATTGCTGGATCAAATGATAGGTCTACTTTTAGTTCTTTAAGACATGTCCGTACTACTTTCCTGAGAGGTTGTACTAGTTTGCAGCCCACCAACAGTGCAGTTCCTTCCTCTCTGTATCCATGGCAGCATCTGTTGCTTTGGGATTTTTGGATAAAAGCCATTCTCTCTGGAATTAGGTGATATCTCACTGTAGTTTTGATTTGCATTTCCTTGATGATTAGGGATACTGAGCATTTTTTTCAAATATTTATGTCTACTTTCTTTTGAAAAACTTTGGTTCATGCCTTTTGCCTACTTTTTAATGGGTCTGTTTGATGTCTTCTTGCTAATTTGCTTGAGTTCTCGTAGTTCTAGTATCAGTCCTTTATCAGAGGTGTAGTCTGCAAATATTTTCTCCCATTCTGTGGCTTATCTGTTTGCTCTATTGATTGTTTCCTTGCAGAAGCTTTTTAATTTAAACATTTTAATTTTTGTTGTCGCTGTGATTGGCTTTGGGATCCTCATAATAACATCTTTGCCTAGGCTGTCATCTCTAGGACTTATTCCAACCCCTTCTTCTAGAATTCTTATAGTTTTCTGCTTTAAGTTTAAGTGAATTAATTTTTGTGAGTTGTGAGTAGTGTAGACCCTATTTCAGTTTTCTACATGTGGTTATCTAATTTTCCCAGCACCATTTATTGAATAGGGATTCCTTCTCCCATTGTATGTCTTTGTCTGCTTTGTCAAAGTTTAGTTGGAAAAAATGAGGATGGTTTTATATCTGGGTTCTGTGTTCGAATCCAGTGGCCTGTGTCTCGGTTCTTGGGCCAGTACCATGCTGTTTTGGTTATGGTAGCCTTGTAGTATAGCTTGAAGACTCTCAATTTGTTCTTTTTGCTTACAATTGTGTTGGCTATCTTTCAACATATATATGTTTATCAAAGAATAGTGTGTTCAAAGCGCTGTCCTAGGTGCTGAAGATTCAGCTGTTATCAGAAAAGAAATATCTGCCCTCTTGGAGCTTATTCTCTGTGGGGGAGACATAATCTTATGGGAGTACAAAAGAGAAAGTGATTATTAGTGCCTGAGTAGGAGGAGTCAGCAAGGTTGTCCAAGGAATAAACTGTGGAGTTGGACGTTGGAGGATGAGGAAAGCATTGCCATGGGCAGATAAGGCAGAAGGCAGGGGGCGAGCAGGGGCTTAGGGCATGCTGTCAGGTGCATTCAGAGACCATGTGGTTGGATGTGGGGTGCACCTGAGGAGGTTAATAACTGGCTACACATGGGATGGATTGTACCCATAGTCAATTTTGGTTAGGTGACAATAGAATTTCTTAAAATCTGAATTTAAATGTTTTTTTAGAAGTACTTGCTGCTCAGTTCAGTGAAGTCCCATCACTTCTTTTCTTCCTCTCGCCTGACACATTGGCCCATTTCTCTCACATACATCAAGTACACATAGTGGCCTCAGAAGGCATTTGGATTTGTGACTCATTGCTTAGGATGATTTTTTAATTTTAAAATACTTTTAATGAAGCATAACCTAAATATGGCAAAAAACCACAAACCATAAGTGCACATGATACAGTGGATATTTAAAATCTGAACATATCCATGTAGCCAACAGCTAGTTAGAGAAATGGATCGTTGCTTGAATACCTCCATATGTACCACAGCCCCTTTTGCTCGGCTTTGAAGTTCATATAAATTGAATCATATGCTATATTCTTGTGCCTGGATCCTTTCACCCAACATTGTATTTGTCAACCTATTCATCCACCTGATTGCCGGTAATTAATTTTTGTTCATTCCCATTACTACACTCCACAATATACCCAAACCACAATATATTTTTACCTTCTACCATTGATGGGCATCTTGGTAGTTTCCAGTTTGAACACACAGTAAATTGTGATGCTAAGAACATCCTTACATATCTTTTAGTGAATACATATGTATATTTCTTTCTTTCTTTCTTTCTTTTTTTTTTTTTTTTGAGACAGAGCCTCTAGCTGTCACCCTGGGTAGAGTGCCGTGGCATCATAGCTCATGGCAACCTCCAATTCCTGGTCTCAAGCGAGTCTCTTGCCTCTGCCTCCCAAGTAGCTGGGACTACAGGCGCCCGCCACAACGGCCAGCCATTTTTCTTTTGGTTGCAGCCATCATTGTTGTTTGGCGGGCCTGGGCTGGATTTCAACCCGCCAGCTCAGGTGTACGTGGCTGGCGCCTTAGCCCGTTGAGCCATGGGCGCCGAGCCATATGTATATTTCTGTTAAGCATATACCCAGGAGAGGGATTACTGGGTTACCAGGTATGCATATGTTCAACTTTCATCATAAAGTCTATTGAAATGCCAAAAGCTTGTCAAACTTATACGAATTTACATCTCCACCATGTGTGTAGGAAAACTTCACTTCCTGCTTATCTTCACCTTGCCTAGACATTCAGTTTTATGGTAGAGAAAAGAAAGAGACAGTATTGGAAAAATAGAAACAAGCTGCTGCAAGATTTGAAGAAAGAGTGTGACAGAATTTATGCATTCAGTTTTTCATTAAATGATGAATAAGCTGTGATAGGCTCTGAGAATACATCTGTAAAAGGAAGAACAGAGTTCCTGTCCTCATGAAGTTTATAATCTATTGGGAAAAAGTCATTCATAGAAAGAATTGCAGTACCAGTGCCAAGACCTTGTTGTCTTATTTCCATTCCACTTCTGGCCTACAAATTGATTTTCTTTAGGCTCTGTCCAATTTCTTCTATGCCACAGTTTGCTAGATCCCAGCTAATTTGACTGGCTTCCTTGGGGATTACTGATTGCTTGGACATCTGGATGCATTTGGATTCTAAACTCCAATGTCACTCCTGGAGGTCAATTAATGTGTGGACTGAGTCTCTGCAAATTGATAATGATTCCAGATTCCTGATTTATCTTCTCTATTTCTCTGGCTGACAGCAAGCTTCAAAAGATGAGGTCTGCACTGCAGAATCCTCATTAAATTCACACTCCTCCCTCTGGCTCAGCCAAACCATTCTCCTTTTTAGGAACATCTTCCTTCCATATACCTCACTTCCATGATTGTTTTAAAAGCCTTTTCTTAGTTGGATCGTTGTGTCCTCCCTCTTGAGATGATAAGTCATATTTTTCCTAATATTCAGGCATGAAAAATAATCCACTTGGCAGAAGGGAGCCCACACAGCAAAGACTTCTGCCACAGCCCAAGGTAAAGAAGTTGTCTATACTGCATCCAGTGATTGCTGGCATTGGAACTGGACCAAACTGGAACTGATTAGAGGATCATGTGATGTTGGCATGGGGCAAAGTTCACCAAACTTTAGTCAACATTTAGTCAACAATTTATTAAGTAACTACCATGTGACAGGCATTTGTTCTGGGTACTGACAATATATTGGTGAGGAAATCATTGTATCTGCCCCGTGCAAAGTTCATAGTCAAGTGAGAGAGACAGATGTATCAACAAAAAACATAATGCAGGCTCGGCGCCTGTGGCTCAGCGGGCTAAGGCGCCAGCCACGTACACCTGAGCTGGCGGGTTCGAATCCAGCCCAGGCCTGCCAAACAACAATGACAGCTGCAACCAAAAAATGACTGGGCGTTGTGGCGGGCGCCTGTAGTCCCAGCTACTTGGGAGGCAGAGGCAAGAGACTTGCCTGAGCCAAAAAATTGGAGGTTGTTGTGAGCTGTGATGCCATGGCATTCTATCCAGGGTGACAGCTTGAGGCTCTGTCTCAAAAAAACAAAACAAAACAAACCCCCCAAAATATAATGCAGTATAGAAATACTATCAAGGGGGAAGTCCAAATGGCTATGAGATTATAAAGAAGGGACATCCATTCAACCTAAGGGATGAAGAAGGCTTCCTGGAAGAAGAGCCACTCATTTGAGATCTCAGAGAGCTACAGGAGTATGAAAGTGGGGAAAAGCATCCCAAGCAAGGGGAACAGCATATGCAAAGGCCTGAAAGAAAGAGAACACAGTGTTTTTGAAGGATAAAATGAGTTTAGTATACCTGGGTGGGGCATATGCGGTTAGGGGAGGAGAGATCATGGTTTAGAAGTGGGCAGGGACCGGGGGGGGCTTTTAAAGTAGACTAAGAAAGCTGGACATCTTAAATCAGGGGTGGGGGAGGAGACAAGATGGGGTTTTAAGTAGCAGGAATGACATGTTCACTTTTGTACTTTAGGGAAATAGCTCTAGTTGCTGTTTGGCAAAATATTGGTTCTCAGAGTGCTGTAATAATTGGGAAGTTGGGGGAGTGGTCAGAGCTCTCTTGTGTGGGCAGAGAAAAAGTTTTTAGGGTTGTCAATGTGGTGCTTTAGCAGGCAGTCCTGCTGTCTCCCCCAACTGCCCTGCCCTCTCCATTCTGAGCATGCTCAGCACTGTGACCCTGCTTGGCGGCTTTCTCTGGTGACTGGAGCCCAGTGTGTCTGTGCCCAGGAAGTGCCATAGGGTTGACACTCCTTAGGATTTGGAGTTGGTGGATACGTACGCCAGCTGCCTTGCTCTTCCGGATGGGATAACTCTGATTGCCTGCAGTAGGCACCTGCCCAAGAACAGTCTATTGACTTATTTGCTGTCATTGTCTGTCTTACCCCAACCCCTACTGTGTTGGGTGTACAGTGAAGCACCATCCAGATTGTCCAAGACTGATGAACTTGTTGCCTCAGCTGCTGGGAGTGCTATTGGCAGATGATCTGCAGCCCTTGATCCCTTCAGGGATTGTCTCAGCCACAGAGAGCTGCCTTGTCCAAGGACACATCTCATTCTGCAGGACTCACTTTCAGTGACAAGTTGATATGGGGTTATAAAGATTTACCCATCTCAGCCAAACTTGGGATAGCTAGCTCTGAAGGTCTGAGTTGGCTGAGGCTATGGCTGGGCCTACATTGTGGCTCCCCCCTCTCTCTGCCCATTCCTGTCTCTTTCCCCTTCCTTCTGCAGGATAATTCCAAGGACATTCCTCAAGAAAGTCTGGCATGCCAACTCCATCTCAGAGTCTGCCTCCCAGAAAGCCCAGCTATAGCCACATCTATGTATCTTCCTGGGATCACCTCTCAAATGAAGCACTTAAATCCTTGTCTCCCTTGTTTTTTCAGGGAACACAAAATCTGAGGCAATACTGTATTTTGCTAATAAGCTGGGTAAACAAAGTTGGCATAGCCTGGCTTCTAGGGTAGGAGGGAAAATTCATGAAAGCCCAGCAGCTTTGGAAGGCTGCGATTAGGACAAGGGATATTTCTTCAGATATGGCCACATGTTAAATGCCAACTGCCCTCACCCTCCACCTTCCAGACTTCATTGTTGGAATCTCTAATCAGTACTACATAACTAACCCCCTTGTGCATTTTCTCTAAAGCACACTCCCTAGAGATGCTCATGTAAGAAGCAGCTCAATCCCAAGTGAATGCTGAATTTGAAGTGCATACCCTCTGGCTTTCATTCCTGAGCTCACTGCAAACCACTGTGTGTTTTCTCTGTTCACAATTTTGAAACGTATCTGGGGGTATGTCTGATCAACCACACCAACTTCTCTTACCCCCAGGTTCACCTACACTGGGTGACGGCTCCTATGGCAGATGTCAGTGATGTCTGCACCCCCCGGCCCCCGTGTCTCCCTCAGCCCATTTGAATTGACCTGCAGCTGTGGGCAGCTTCCACCTGCATCTATCTTCTCTGCCCGAGAGCTTTCTCTGAATGATACAAAAGCATCAGGGAGAAGGGTACTGGCAGTCCATGCCCAGGGGGCAACACAACCACTGGGGAGCAGCACGGGACAAATACCCCTGTTTCCTCATCCTCCAGTGGGAGCGTTCTGAGGTGCATTTGCCGTGATTTCTCAGAAGACCTCTAATGGGATTGAGCCCTAGTTGCCAACAGTGGTTACCGAATAACGGGCACTTGGTTTGCTCTTAGCTTTCCCCGTCTCTCTTGCCCACTTCCTTTCTTGTACTTCTTGGGATTATCTTCCAAATAAACCTCCTGTATCCAAGCCCACTACCTGTCTCTAACATGAAATTCATCCATGTCATATACACTCGATTTTTTTTTTAGTAGACCATATACATTCCTTTCAAACTTAGTGAAAACTTACTCTGCTTTTTTGTATAATGTAGTAAGTAAAGAAAAAAAAAACTTTACTTATATAGATTAAAAAAAAAAAGACTTTACCTATGAAACTAGATGAAATTCTCTGACTCAAAAGTCTGGTCTTTGGACTGAATAGTGGGCTCCTGAGAAAAGAGCCCATTCCATTCACAGACCCATTATCCAGTCCAGAAGAAAAGAATAGAGTTTGGGAGTTTGTGCCTTGTCATGTATTTGCTGGGAAGGAAGCGTCTGGCCGTGACAGTTTGGAAGAAAGTCTGTGTAGAAAATCACCAGCTTTCCCCACCGCTCTGCCCTTTTCCAGGCTGCTTTTTCATTCCACGTCACAAATTTAGGAAGGCCCATCTGCCTGTTTGATTAATGAGCCTTTTCTGCAAAAGCAACGGAGATAAATGTCCTCTATGAGCCCAGCAAAGAGAAATGAAGAAATAGGATGGCTAATTTTCAGCCATTATTTTGGAGTCTGAACTCCCTCCCTACATCAATTTACTATTATTTCAAAAACTAATTAATCTTCACTCAGGCAGCTCTGAGGGACCCATGTTTAGATAATTAACAACCCGTGGATTATGAAAAGTCTCACTTGCTAATTTGGCTACAGAGTTTGGGTAGAACACTTTCAGTATTATTCTGTTTAAACCCTCTTCTATCCATCCTTCATTTCCTGACAATTAAGAGCAAATAATTAACCATGATGGATTTTGCTTGCTTACTTGCTGCTCAAATAATGTTCCCCCTTCCTCTTTGTTCTTAAAGCACCTCCATCTGAACGTTTTTGACCAGCTTTGTAGATAATTGCGTGGAACTAGGTAACAGTAGGCTTCATTTACAATTAACAAGCATCAAGAACATTTGGGTTTGCCTTGTATAAGAAGTGGGAGGAAATTCCAGGACTCTATCAGTGAAGCAGCTTATAATTTCTCCTTATCTCTCAAATACTACAGCATTCAGGTATAACTCTATTTTGTAGAAGAATTTAGGCAAGACATGAAAAGCAATTTTCTTGACTGAAAGGTTGAGATACCCTAGAACAGTTTACCAAAACAAATGGGAATTTCTATGAAAGTTCAAAATTACTCCTTCCAGGAAATTCTATTCATTCAACAAATTGGGTGCCTACTGTGTTCCAGCCACTATAGAAATTCCTGGAAGTGATACTCTTGCCGTTATGAAACTTATAGTCTATTGATGATAATAGACATTCATGAAGTAATCCCTCCAACAAAAAACAAAATCTCGTGCTGGAATACAGAATGATAAGGAAGCATTTTGTAGGGAGACCTGGCCCATAGTAGAAGCAGTGGTAAGAGGTTGGGAAAACGTCCCTGATCAAGGAACATTTGAGCTGATATCTAAAGAATGAGTAAGTGTTAACTCTTGTAAGAAGAGGGTTACATCTAGAGAATACAGCATGTGCAAAACCTCTGGGCTTTTCAAGGACCTTGGGTAGACAGGAATCTGAAAAAAAAAAAAACTGAAATATAGAGAATAAGGGAGAAAATAGGGTTCAAGATATATTTGTTTTCAAACTTCATTTAGATTTTCCCTCATTTTAAAATTAATACTCAGAAAACTAAAAGGTACAAAAGTGGGGGGAAATTGGAACACAGTCTTGCAAAATTCAGCTACCTAAACATTTTTCTCAGGAACATAGCCCTCTCAAGATGAACTGGGCCATGAAATTGTAGCTCGGAGAAGTAAAGTGACTTGGCTAAAGTCACACAATTCATTAGTGGTAGGTATTCTGGAGTATGCACGCCATTTGAGGCACTCGTGAAGGTTTTAGGATGTATATCTACAAATATTTTCTATTTGAATAGAACTTAATTTATTTTTAATTAAATGCATCAGAAAAAAATGTATCTGGGTAGTTAAACTTGAATCTCATGAGTTGTGTTGCTTAGAATGAGGCCATGTGGATAAAAGTGAGTTGGTTTGGAGTAAACAAGCCTAATAAATAATAGTACAGTTGATACACAGAAAATGGCAAAATCACCAACATGGTAGGCATGTGGGAAATGTGTGTGCCACATCATGCTGACAGGTCACCTACCTGGAGTAGATTAAGGTAAATAACTAAAGATGCGAAATTTCCCAGCTAACCTTGGAAAATTTCTTTAGGGCTTCTCGTTCCATAGCATTCAGGACCCTTTGCTTGGCTGTGTGTCTGGTTTTCCTCTCAATAAAACATCCCCTTTGCTCATCTCTCTTTAAACTCTGGAGAAACAAAGTGAAAGGTTACTGGCTTCATGTCATTTGAAAAATAATAGCCATGAATGTAACTTGGGTTATGGCACGTGAGAGATCTGTGAAGGGGCTGTCTATACCCTTAAGAGACTAGGCAGTTGATACATATGAACTTTGGAAGCAGATTAAGGCACTATGATAGATAAACCTCTTTGCAGGAAGATTATGCTTATTAAGAAGCCCATAATTTACTTGGTGCTCTCTCTCCCTTTCCTCTAAGTTAATTCTTCAGGAAAATTGGCTGTTCCTCCTCATGAGCTCTCAGGACAGGCTGGAGAGTGGTATAGAAGGAAGGCACAGAAAGAATACTTGCTGACTGGTACGTGCAGGCTCTGCATCAAAGGTTTCCTTCTGAGAGCAGGTCTGGTTGGGGCTGATTTAGATCCATTGGGACGACAGGTGCATTGCCTAGAACCTATATCACTGTTAGGGGCTCACAAAAAATGTTCTAATGTCTTTTAAAATCAGAAGAAAGACATAAATATAATTCACCCTGGACTATAATTGTTTTTAATCCAACCCAGTTGTGAGTATATTTTCTTATTGGAGGATGGAACTCATGAAGATAAAAGTGCTTAAGACCCATGATAGTGATAACACAGACCTGGGTATCGTGGACATCTGCTTTTTTTTCTCCTCACAATATATTTGCCCTTCTTCTGGTCACAGATCCTCAGTTTTCCTTTGGGAAACCACTCTTCCCATACTTTCAGTTTTATGAGATTCAGATTGGTTGATTGATTCACATGACCAATGTGACTCCAGGAATGGTCATGTGACTCAGGTCCTGCCAATCCTTATCCTCTGTGATTGGTTCAGGATGAGTAAGTCTCCCAAGTGGAACCAACAGGGCCAAAATTCAATTCTTGGACTTTTCTTGGAATTGTGGGAAGTGAGGAAGAGAATGTAGACCAGGAGATGTTGGATCATCTTTACTAACACATGGGGAGAATTTGAGAAAGCAGCTAGATGCACAGTAGTTTCTGGAAACCTTTAACTTTAGAACTGGGAAACCTCCCTCTTTTCTCACAGGAGAATCTGATTGGTTCATCTTCAGCCAGGTGTCCACTTATGGTCTAATCAGCTGTCGCTAAGGGGTGGGGGTGAGGGAGGCAAAATAAACTTGAACAAATGTGGTTGTCAAGACTTGCTGCCTGGAGGTTTCAGGCTGGGAAGAAGATGTCAAATGTAGGTTACTTGAAAGAATTTTTTTGGGAGGGGGTTGGCCAGCTGTGGAATGTCAACTGACATGGCTTGCCTTTTGATTTTTGAGTGGGAAACTTCAAAACGCTTTAATTTAGAATTTTTCAAACCATGTTCATAGGATATTAGTGTCATGGGGGTATTCAGTAGAATTTGTGGTCAATTATGGGAAATCCTGGCTTAAACAACAGCACACAAACTTCTTTCCTGCAGAATTTATGTGTATTATGGATCCCCAAGGGGGTGATAAAAGGTTCAATATTCTTCAAATTTGTATAACTATCACATTAGGAATTTCAAGGAATTTCTAGCTTTGAAAGAAACTACTATTTAAAGGAGTATGGTTTAAGAAATCAAATTCATTATGTTGGTAGCATTAAAATGTTATGATAAACCATTTTCAAATTTAAAAACTCAAAAAATGCCTCTTTTCTTAGGAAGTCTCATCGTGGAAATGAGACTTGGACATTTTCATAGTGTTTCTTACCAAAAGACCTGAAATCTTGCACTACTTTTATCAGTATTAATAATAAGAGTAATTGTTATCTAATGCTCATTCTAAGCCCCAGGAAGTGTGCTAAGGAATTCATGTTCATTGTCTTATTTAATCCTTACCACAATCTAAAGATGTAGGTGATACTATTAGTATCATTTTATAGTTAAGAAAACTAAACTGAGGTACAGAGGGTACAGAGAGATAAAGTAGTTGAATGTGGTGGAGATAGAATCTGAAACTAAGCAGGGTGACTCCAGAGTTCTGCTCCACTTTCAACCACCTATCCTAATTTCAAAATAATGTGATAATGTGCACATGACATTAGGCAAGTTTCTTTTCTTATTGAGGCTCAGCTTCTTGATCTATAAATTCAAGGTGTCAGACTAGAGACTTGTAAAGCTATCCAGCTCTATTTAGATTTTCCACAATTTCATGAGTTGACATCTGTTAGCCCCGCCACCTTGAGAAAAGTGACCACTGATAAAATATATCCTTTGTCTGCAAGATGAAGTAATTTAAGACATGGAGGAGATTGCAGGTGGAACTGGGAAACTTCAGACAGCTGCTTATAAATAGGAGTAGTAGCCTGAATGAAGGTCTCACCACCGCAAAATGGCATGCTGGTGAGCTAAAAGAGCCTCTAAAAATTAGGTCTCTGGAGGAGTTTCAATTGATTGCCAATCGGAATTCAACTGAGATATCAGATGCCTAGACAGACATCAATGGCTGCTCTGGAAGCCAGGGCTTCTTTCCTGTATGTGGCAGATGGGCATTCAGGCTGAACTCAGCACTTCACTTGTTTGCCATCCATCAATCCAAGGCAGGTGGGCCTTGAGTCTTCTCATGCTCTCCTGACTCTGCATATCTCACATGAGAAAGATGTCATGTGCCAGAATTGATGTGTCTTTCAAAAGCAAGAGGATGGAATGGAGGCAGCAATGTCAAGGACAGCCTTGGTGGTGCTATGTATCTTTGGACCATTGTAGGTCTTTAATCTCATGAATATCTCACACTGACCCTGAGAGATGGGTAATAATAAAAACAGCAAAAATATACTGAGAACCTACTACGTTTTAGGCACAAGGGTATATATGCCTAAACACAGTATTTTATTTTATTATTTCGTTGACTATATGATTGACTGCTAGAATGACTATAGATTCTGGTTTAACCTGAGACAGTCCTAATTCATACCTGATGTTCTGGCTTTATCATTAATATCGCCCCATTTCACACTCAGAAGAGTGCTATTTTTCACAATAAATTAAATAGTTACCTTAGTTATGATTAAACTGCCTGGGTTAAATTTTGGCACTGCTATTAAGAGCTATATACTACCTACCTCATAAAACGAGGCCACATAAAATGGGGCCAATGATATTAATATAACTATCTCTCACTATCTGAATTATTTTCATTCAAATTAAAGAACTGAATAGATCCATACAGCAGAGTATGTCAGTGTAACTTCATAGGATTGTGGTGAAGAGATTACATATAGATACACATGGAGTATATCTATATCTTATCAAAGCGCCTGATATTTAGCAAGTGTTTAAGAAGGAGGTAGCTTAGTACCCCTCTGTTTTTCCATCTGTAAAGTGGCAACAATAATACCTTATATTTCTGGCACTTATCAGGTACTTAGTGAATTGTTATTAATATTTTCTTAATCTTACTATAAACATTTTTTCCAAGCTCCCTCTCAGGAGGGTTGTCCTATTTCAGGTAGAAGAAGAAATTGTTGTCTAACTTCAGCCAGTTTTTATTTGTTTGCCTTTTTTTTTTGGCTAATGCCAAGAAAAGGTGATACTATCCGCTGAATCTTGTAACGGTCCTGGAGATACTCCTTACATTAACCTGGCAGGGTGCTCTCCAAGGTCCTCAAGCTTTCCACCCACCCCATCCCCCTCGCTCTTGTAACCAGAAGGACATTTTGAGATACTTGGGTGCATTTTGTGGTAGACAAATAGATGGCTTGTGTTCCATGAGTATCATGACCCTGCAATTGAAAAAATGAGCTGAAATATTAATAGATCTTACCAACTGCTGGGTGATTGCTGAGTTGAAAAGGCACAAGAAACCTTTGGGTCAGAATTGCTATGTGCTAGAACAAAAATGATAAGAAAGGAAAAGCTGTGGGCTGGGAGGAGAGGCTGCTCAAATTGAAGAGGCCTATTATTTGAAGGCAGGGACCATATATTCTCTCTGTTGTGGTAAATTGTGTCCCTTAGGATTATGCTACTTAGACCTATGATGGTGGAATTCAACCAAAGACTAGCTTGTTTTAAATGACAAGCACAGATAAAATGATAAAGTAGGAGTGATTTCATTTTAGTATTCTCTCCACCTCATATTTCATATTATTCTCACAGCCTGGATAAAAGAATATATATCCCTATGGTCTTGGATCTTACTATCTACATCTACCCCCTATCGCTGCATATTCTGTGGAACAACCTATACAGTTAGGAATACATTGAGCTGCAAGTAAAACTCATTGCTGGTAGACAAGAAGTCAGGAGGTAGAAGATTACTACTGTTAGTTCAGTGAATGGCTTGGAAATGTCAGGGCCAGTGTATCTGTTCTTTCCTCAGCCTTTCTGTCATGCTTTTTATCCCCAGGTCATGCACTAGCTTCAGTTTCATATATCTTGCATATATTCAAGGGAGGAAGAAGTAGGATAGAGAAAAGAGAATGCTACCACACCAGCTGCTTCTGTCTCTTCTTTCTAGAAATGTGCATACTTTCTTAAGACTGCTCCTTAAGTAGCTTTTGCTTATGTTTATTGGCTGGACATGTGTCACATGATCATGACTAGCTGCAAGAGAGGCTGAGAAGAGGGAATAAGATTGTCATGATCAATTGAGACCAGTAATGATCCATTGCCTAGAGTTGGCACTTTACTTTTCCAAATAAATTTTTTTTAATCCAGAAAGAATGTAAATGGATATTGCTGAGGAGTTTAAAAGTGTCTGCCACTGTCCTTCTTCGTTACAATCTGACCTTGTAGTACTGGGGAATTTATTTCTGTTTTTAATTAAATTAAATTTTATTTTTTTGTATATCAAGAACCTGAAAAAAAAAAAAAAAAAAAAAGAACCTGAAACTATGCTCAAAGCTGCTTAGAAAATGTTTAAATTAGTATATTTCTGCTGAGTTATAGGCCAAGTAGTCTCATTTGCTCTTAGTATATTTTGTCTTAAGGCTAGAATTTCTTGTGAAAACCAACCTTATTTGAAGGTGCAGTTCCAATCATGAGGACTTCAGTCAACAGCAGGTCACCAAGGACAAATCTAACTGTTTACAGAGCAATGGAGTGTGCAGTATACTTTAGTTAAGACTTTTGTTGCTTTGTAGTTTTGTGAGGAGAGTCCTAGCCCTGAAAGGAGTCTTTGATAATGACAATTAAAAAAAAAATTATTGTGATCTTACTATCTATTAGGAACCCTACTAAGACTTTAAAATTATCAATTCCTTTACTCCTTATGAAAAATCTATGAGGTAGGCACTACTCTAATCATAATTGCTATTTCTTAGAGGGGGAAATTAAGACCCAGAGACATTTAGTAAGCTACTTACATTTGTAAATATTGCATGTGGAGAAGCTTGGATTCCAGTCCTCACTGCCTGGTTCCAGAGCACATGATAATATCCCTTAGACAAAGCAACCTCTGTAATAATAGCTTTCCTTTATTGAGAGTATGTTTATGCAGAACTAGCACCTATCACATAACATGCATTTATATAAGCATATTATGTACATTTTTCTCATTTGATTTTCACAATAACCCTATGAGGTAACTTCAGTTATTATCAACATTTTACAGATAAAGAAACAAAAGCACAGACAGGCTAAAAGACTTGGCTCTGAATTGCAAAGATTGAGTAAGGTAAACCTCAGGTTTGTCTAGGTGTTAGAGCTCAGGATATTTCCTTGTATCATTCTTGAGATCAGTTCTTTTCATACCATTCATTCTTGAAATGAGAGTCAATAGAAATAGGATGAAGAAAAAATGTCATTGAAGGTGATTGGATGTTATAAAGTTTGTGAGGTAAGAGCTTGTAACTCCTTTTTACATGTATGGCCTACATAATATGCAAAAATGCGATATAACAAGAGGCTATGAATATCAATACAATGACTTACACAAGAGAGAAACATTTCTTTCCTATTAACGGGCAGAGTTTGGGGGTCTGAAGCTGGCTTCCATTTATGGATTCAAAGCAGCTGTTCTGCTTGTATTTGTTAGCCAGCAAAAAGGAAAAAGAAAATTTGGAGGGAAAACAAATTGCTTTTAGGAGCACAATACAGAAATTACTCACACTATACAGTTTCTCCTACTTTCATGTCATTGATCAGAATATGGTCGCATGGCACCTAGATACATGGCTGGTTGGGAAATGCCTAGATGGTGGGAGAGGAAAGGGAGAATAATGGATATTGGCAGATGATCATTAGTCCTTTGCTACATCATAGATGAGGAAATGGAGGCTTGGAGGAGTAAAGATGTGCCTAGCACCACATAGTGGCAAACACAAAGCATGCATGTTTTGAGGAGGGTCAGATTGGAAGAAATATCAGGATGTGGGGCCACTATCTTGGAAAGCCAGATAGTGGTGCTGAGAAAGCACATTGCAAAACCCCGAGTGGCAATAGGAGGCCACAGTGAAAAAACCAGGGATCTGAAAGAGCCAATCTTAGAAGTTGGTAGAGTAAACATTTATGTTTAAGGACTTAATGGTGCCATCTGAGGAAGTGGGGCTGCAGGATCACGCAACTCCAGGGAATACCATTTCCAAACAGTGCAATGGAAGTGGAGTCTCTATAGTTTTGCAATATGTTGGCTCTGCCAAGAAGGCTGTTCTTCTACTGTCCTGACACAGACTGGATTCCTTAAAGAAGCAGATTTTGAGATGAACATTGGGATGTAGGTGATTTGTTGGGGAGAACTTTTGGGATCAATACTTATGAGGGAAAAGGAAGGAAACAGGATCGAAAGGAGCAGCTATAATGTAGTCTCATTAGAAACCTCAACCAACATTATTGGGAGTTCTGAAGAAGAGATGATCTTTCAGACTTATCTCTGAAATTGTCTCAGCAAAAAGGCTGGCCCTGTATATCTTCTGTTAGTCAGTAAGGGAGGCAGGCTACCCAGGGATGAGGGCATGATCTTGGATGTGGTCTCACCTCTCTTCAGCTAAAGCAGTAAAGGAAAGATTGCAGTGTACTCTCTTCCAAGACATACTTCAGCAGTTGGGATAGTAAGTCTTTCAATTATGAACCTTTGCAGCACCTGACACATCCACCACACTCCCCCCGCCCCAATCGATACACTGCCTACCATTCCTCTATCATAGAGTCCTTGTGCCTGGAAGACTTTGGACACTTCAGCAGCTCCCTTTTTCAATTTCCAAATATCTTTGGTTTGGTGAAGAGGGGCTATCTACAGCTTATATTTCATTATCATTTAATTAGCAGTTTGTTTAACTAGCAATTAGCCCCTCCTGGGGGTCAGTTGCTAGCAGCAGAGAACAGTAACAGAAACTATTAGCAAATAGCGATACCACCAAGACCAAACAGGACAAGTCAATGGAGGTCCATCAGGAAGCAGGAGGAGAAGAGGAGAGGGAGGCAAAGCCAAGTTACTCTTTTCCTCCCTGGGGCAGGGATCAGGGGTGAAGATGGGGCACTGAGGGGTTCTGAAGTCAGATCAGACTTACCAACCTCACAATTTTGTCCAAGGCCAACCCTTCCTTAGACATCCCCTCTTCCTTTTGTTAGAATTTCTAATTTTCCACTTACTAAAATGGCTGCCTGTTCAGATGAATGAATAATCATAGTTTGATCTGATCCAGAGTTTGATTTTTTTTCTTCCTCTTCAGCATAACAGCTCATGCATCTGAGGGCTGCAGCTAAAAAGTGATTTTTAAAGACTTCTCATTGGCAAAGAAATCAATGGAAAGAACTCTCTCCCCTCACCCCCACCTCCATTCTGCCTTTAATTTTTCTCCCTCTCCAATCCTCTGTTAGGAAAAGTTTTGTCTGAGGCCATCTAACATGCTTTGTCAGAAAGTTGCCTTGTTAAGGACTGAGGTCCTGCTGGGTGAACTGAGAAGTAGTGTGATTTCTCCCACAGTCTCTTGGCAGTTAACTCAGCTTGAGAAAGTATGTGTGTGTGTGTGTATGTGGGGAAATCAAAGAATTCTACTAGGGAGATGGAATCCCAAAGCAAGCAAAGTCTTCTGTTAAGCATAGGGTTGCTGCTAAAATGAACTTCATGGCAGCCTCCAAGTAACAGGTTCCCAGAAGTGGTGGTGGTGAGGGTAGTGTTATCTAATGGAACAGATAAGAAAGAGGGACAACCTTGCCAAGATGTGAAAGTAACCGCTCAGGAATTCCATATGCTTTGCATTCCAGGCTCTGCAGGCTCACTCAATGGCTGTGCCTTCTCCCTTAGGTCAGTTGCTGTCTCTGAGCCTCGGTTTCTTCATCTGAGAAATGAGTGAATACCATCTACATGTTTTGGTAGGTAAGCCAGTCAGGTAACTGGCAAGGGACACAGGTCAGTGTCAATTAAAGGGCCTTAATTCCAGAATGGAAAGTTCTTGGGATCTAAAATAGCTCTAAGGATGGTCTCTCTCCTTTTGTTACTCCTTGTCTCCATTTTGGGAGAACTCTCTTCTCTCTGCAGACCACTAGCCTCATGTCTAATTCATAGTTTCTGTTTCTCTATTAATAATATCAGCTTCAATAAGACTTTTAAGGTGGCTCTAGCCCTACACTGACTCAAGACTTTCCAGCTTCCTTTCTCATCCATAGACACATTCTTCTATTGCTTGATTCACACTCCTGAAGAGAATCTGATTGTTTCAGCTCAGTATTGTGTATTAAGCTTCTGGATTGGCTACCTTTAGGTCACCTGATTCAACTTAAGCCAATCAGCAGTCCGTGGAGGGGTGGAGGCACATCAGCTGCATCTTACAGATCTGCTTGCATAAGAGTCCACAGTAATAAAAAAAAAAAAAAAAAAAAGAGTCCACAGTCAGAAAGGTCTAGAGCAGGACATGCTGCACATGTAGGGGGTTGTTAGCTAGTTCTTAGTGAATAAGTATTTTATCAAGATTCCTTAGGCCCCAAGGCAGTGCAGTAGTAAGAGCAAGAGGCACTGAATTTGGGATCAAGAGATGTTGTAAGTACTGATGCAGACCTTTTAGATTGAGTTCACTTCAGTTCACTTTCCTGGCCCCCTTTTTTACATTTCCAAATGAGAGGTTGAATGGAACCACAGTATTTGTGATACTTTTTTTTTTTTTTTTTTGAGACAGTGCCTCCAGCTGTCACCCTGGATAGAGTGCAGTGGCATCACAGCTCACAGCAACCTCCAATTCCTGGGCTCTTCACAGCTCACAGCAACCTCCTCAATTCCTGGCAAGCGAGTCTCTTGCCTCTGCCTCCCAAGTAGCTGGGACCATAGACGTCTGCCACAACGCCCGGTCATTTTTTGGTTGCAGCCGTCATTGTTGTTTGGCGGGCTGGGCTGGATTTGAATCCGCCAGCTCAGGTGTACGTGGCTGGTGCCTTAGCCTGCTGGGGTTTTGTTTCCACTCATTCTTCCTCAAATCACATCCTGCAAATGATTAGATTAATGGAGGCAAAGGTGGCCAAACCTGCAGATTCACACAGAAAACTCAAACCAACTAGGAAGTGCACATGTAGTAAATTCAATGGCTTGTGAAGCTCCCACCTTGGCTTTCTTTAGCTATAACTTGGTTAAGACTGTTTGGGAAATGTAGCTAATTCAGGCGGAATGCCTTAGTTGGAGGGCAGAAGGTTGGGGGCGGGGAGAAAGTAGCAAAGTGTGGCAGACTGAATTTTCCAAAGATGGCCACAATAATATCTCCAATCCCACATGCTTTTCTAAAGGCTTACCACTCCATCTTCAAAAGTTTGTGTCCCAGATGTCTGCGGTGACTCACACCTGTAATCTTAGCACTTGGAGAGACTAAGGCTGGTTGATTGCTTGAGCTTGAGAGTTGGTGACTAGCCTGAGCAAGAGTAAGACTCCATCTCTACTAAAAATTGAACAAGTAGTTGGGCATGGTGGCACAAACCTGTAGTCCCCACTACTTGGGAGGCTGAGGCAAGAGGATCTCTTGAGCCCAAGAGTTTGAGGTTGTTGTGAGCTGTGATGACTCCATAGCACTCTACCCAGGGTGACAGAATGAGACTCTATGTCAGAAAAAAAAAAGACCTATTCTTTTTTTTAACCTTATTATTTTTTATTTTATCTTCTTTTTTTTTATTAAATCACAGTTGTATACATAAATGCAATCATGGCGTAAAATGTGTTTGTTTTATATACAATTTGAAATATTTTCATTGAACTGGTTGACATAGCATTCATGGCATTTTCTTAGTTATTGTGTACAGACACTTATATTCTACATTTAGTAAGTTTCACCTGTACCCTTCTAAGATGTACCATAAATGTGGACCCATCAATTACTCATTACTCTTCCTCCACCCATCCTCCTCTCTCCTCTCCCCTCCCTTGCTCCTTTCCCCAATTCTTGTGCTGTAATTGGGATATAGCTTTCTTTTTTTTTTAAATACATGTATTTTATTATTCTTCATTACATTATTTCCCCCCCACCCCCAGTGGTAAGACAGAATTTATTTATAGAAAATAATACAGAAAACACTAAAGCTCCTGGTAGAGGGAGAGAACTCAAGTGGGGAGAGAAACTCTCTCCATTTCTCTCCCAGTCTTTCCCTGTCTCCTCCTTTAGGCCTTTAGTCTCAGAGTATATATAGGTGTATGGGTTCCTTGGCCAGGAAACGAATGAATACAGTCCCTTCCGTGTGGGGCAAGGTGAATGAATGTATCAGTGAATGGATACAGTCCATTCATGGAATTGAGGCCTAGGAAATTCACAAGAAATTGGCCTAGGCATAGGAAATGGGGGTTCCACATTTAGTCCTAAGTGTAAAGTGAAGGAGACACCAAGGCACAGGTGTCTCCTCTGCAATTGTCCAGCCTTTTTGGCAATTAGAGCCTCTGGTGGGGGTTGGAGGTCCCCCTCCTTGCCTGTCATCCAGCCCGCTGGTTCTTCAGCTGGCTGTCACAGCACCGACACCACCAAGGAGGAGGTGGCAGGTCTGCCAGCTCCGCTGAGCTGGCTAGGGTGCCAAATGTCCTGCATCAGTTGTCCCTCTCCGAGTAGAAAGTCTAACTGCTGTTAGGGAAAAAGGGCAAAGACTCGATATACCTGCTTCCTGCTGAATCGGGTGATGATAGAAGGGGGCAGTTAGGGTTTCTCTGGAGGGAGAGTGATACAGGGGTTCATGGACTGGAACCATCTTTATTGCATGTGGCTTGATGACATTTCTGGAAAACAGAAATCTAATTAGTGTACTCAGTAATAGGCAAAGGTAGAACAGCATCAGGTCAGAAGCACTTATTCAATGATGCTAAAAGAAAACCTTATTAGGATTTTTCTTGCTGTCTTCATTACCTGAGAGGCCTATTCTTAACAGAGGTAAAACCATTAAATCAGGAAGATTGAGTCCCTTCAGTGATTCATTGTGAATTTAATAATTAATCCTCATATATATTTAGTGCTTTACCATGTGCCAGGCATAATTCTAATCACTTTACTTACACATTTTATTTAATCTTCACAATAAAGTCTCATTTTTCAGATGAAAGACCTGAGGCTGTAAGAGGTTAAATGAAAGGTTAAATCACTTGCTCAAGGTCACACAGATAGTAAATGGCAGAAATAATGCTGACACCAAATTCCTAGCACTTAACCACTCCTGCTTCCTAATTTTATGGGCAAAGATAAAAAATGGAAGGAAGGAACGGGGGAGGCCAAGGGAGAGTTGGAAATGGGAGGGAAGAAGAAAAACCTAAGGTAAAATACAGAGGAAGGAGGGAAAGAAAGGGTTTTGTTGCTGCCAGAACTAGTCATTTCCAAGTAGAGACATCGTCAGGGAAGGAGAAATCCTCAAGCTCTTGTGACAAAGACACCAAGTATGAGGGTGGAGGTGGGGGGACACTGGCATTCTGTAGAGCTGTTCTTTCAGTAATGTTATAGAAATATACAGAGTGAAGAGGGGAGTACATAGGAATGAAATACTGTATAGTTCATTTGTCTTCTTTTTTTTTTATATTTTTAATAATTTTATTGAATCATAATTATGTACATTGGTGCAATCACAGGGCACGATTCATATACATTCAGAAATATTTTGATCATACTGTTACAGATATCCTTCATGGCATTTCCTTCCATTTGAGATCTTATTTATTTTTTTGAAGAACCAACTTTCTATTACATTAATGAATGCAACAGTTACATACATGTAATAATCACATTTATGTATAATTCTTTTGTTTTCAATTTCATTTACATGAGGTTTAATTTTGGTTATTTCTTTTCTTCTGCTAGATTTGGGTTAGATTGTTCTTCTTTTTCCATTTCCTTAAGATGCTTCATTAGTTTTTCCATGTGCTTTCTTTCTGTTTTTCATATGTAAGCATCTAGTGCAATAAATTTACCTCTGAGGACTGCTTTTGCAGTAACCCACAGGTTTGGTAACTTATAACTTTATTGTTACTATGTTTGAGGAATTTAATAATTTTCTTCTTTATTTCTTCCTTAACTGAGCTGTCATTCAGCATTAGGTTGTTTAATTTCCATGCCTTTGTATGGGAATGAAGGTTTTCTTGAGGTTGAGTTCCACCTTTATTCCCTTGTAGTCTAAGAAGATGCAAGGTATACTTTCAATTCTTCTGCCTTTGTAGAGCTTTGATTTGTATCCTAGGATATGATCTATTTTGGCGCCTGTTTCATGGGCTGATGAGAAGGTTATATTCCTTAATTTTGGGATGGTGGGTTCTGTATATGACTATAAAGCCCATTTTTTGTGGATCACATTTATGTCACTTGTTTGTTTGTTTAGTTTCTGTTTAGAAGATCTGTCTAGTTCTGTCAGAGGGGTGTTATTATGGTGTTATGGAATATTATATTTCTCAGACCACTCAAGGTTTGTTTTAAAAATCTGGGAGCATTTACGTTGGGTGTATAAATATTTAAAATTGAAATGTCCTCTTGTATTGTTCCCTTGACCAGTATGAAGTGACTATCTTTATGTTTCTTAATTTTGGTTGCATCTGAAAATAAGATTGTCACCCCTTCTTTCTTCTGATTCCCATTTGCCTAAAATACTGTTTTCTATTCCTTTACCATGAATCTTGATTTTTCCTTTATGGTTAGTTGTGTTTCCTGGAGACAATATATGGATGGCTTATGAATTTTTATCCAATCAACCAGCCTGTGCCTCTTCATTTGAGAATTCAACCCATTAACTTTTTTTTTGAGAGAATTGATAAATGTGTTCTATTCATCTTATTTTGTAAAATTCTGTTGCTTAGTTTTATTCTTTGCCCCACAGTGAAAGCTAGGTTTTGTCCTTTAGTTTGTGAGTGTTTACTTTGCTGGTGGTCCATTGTGATAGTGTGGAGAATAGGTTTAGGTATTCACCTATAATGCAATAGAAAATATCAATAACAGATTAGACCTTGGAGAAGAAAGAGTCTCAGAGCTAGAGGATAAAGTTCATGAGCTAACCCAGGTAGTTAAAGAGGCAGAAAAGAAGAGAGAGAAAGCAGAAGAGTCACTCAGAGAATTATGAGACTTTGTGAAGCATAAACATTCAAATTATAGGGATTCCTGAAGGGGGAAAAGAACCTCCCAAAGGAATGAAAGCCCTACTGGAGAATATCACGTATATCACTGAGGCATTTCCTGGAGAGCTAGTCTTATTACGGAAAATTTCCTCAATGTTTACATGTCAGTAAAAGATTTGAATTCTCCATAATTTTGAAGCTTAGTTTATAAGATACAGAGTTTTAGGCTGAAAAATTGTTTTGTTTAAGAAAGTTAAAGGTAGATGAACCTTCTCTTCTGGCTTAGAAAGTTTCAGCTGAAAAAACCACTGTCACTCTGGTGGAGCTGCCCTTATGTGAGTTGGCACTTAATTGTAGCTGCTTGTAGAAGTTTTTCTATTGCTTTGACTTTGGAAAGTTTCATTATTATGTGTCTTGAAGATGCTCTATGTTGGGATGACCTAGGGCTTGATACCCCTTTAAAAGGACTATTTCAGAATCTATAGTGCAACATCAAAAATTTTCATATATGAGAGCATCCCGTAGGGCTTCCATTCCTTTGGGACATTCTTCTTCCCTTTCAGGGATCCCTATAATTTATATATATGAATGCTTCATGAAGTTGCATAATTCTCTGAATGAATGTTTTGCTTCCTCTCTCTTCTTTTCTGCCCTTTAACTACCTGGATTAGCTCATGAACTTTATCCTATAGCTCTGAGATTCTTTCTTCTCCATGGTCTCATCTGTTATTGATATTTTTCCACTGCATCTTCAAGTTCTCTGATTGATTCTTTCATTTATTTTAGCTTGACCATTTTTTAATATTCTTCATATATTTCATCAATTTTTTGATTCTTTTTTCCACATTCCAATCAATTTCCTTTATTGCCTTTGCCATCCATATTTTAAATTCCCTTTCTGTCATTTTCATTCTTTATATATTAAGTCCTTGGCAGTAGCTTCCTCATAGTCTTTTGGTGGAGTTACTCTGTTTTGATTTTTCATGTTGTCAGAATGTTTCTGTTGTTTCTTCATCATGTGTATTTTCTTCTTGGTTGCTTCTTTCCCCCACTTTTTCCTTCTCATTGCCCCCTTTGCTTTGAATTACTTTGTCTCAGTGCTTAGGTGTTGAAGTGACCTCAAAAGGAAGATAAGGGTAAAGAGTGAGCAGGGAGCATGAAGAGGAAGGAAGGCAAGAAAAAAAAGGAAAGGAAGTGAAAGAAAAGACTTGGAGAAGAAGAGAGAAGGACAAAAAGAGATAAAGATAGCAACAGGAGAAATGGTGTTGTTTGGCATGTTTCTATGGTCACACTATAACTATAGCACTTTGTGGGGGCAGGCTGATCAGGTCCCTCATTCCCTGGAGCTCCTTACAAGCCTGTGTAAAAGTAAGACCTCACCCCCACCAAATATAGAAAAAGAAAGAAATGAAAACTTCAGCAGTATAATACAATGGGGACATGCCCATACTATATTTCTGAAGGCAAAAGCTAAAAGGACACCCTGGATTGTAAGTTCATATCCTCCTTAAGCAAGTTCCCTGCCATGACACCCCAACCAGACCACTTCTGTGACCCCCGAGAAACTCGGAGAAAAGGGAAAAAATAAGAATAAATTAAAAAATAAAATAAAATTACATTAGATAAAGAAAAGAAAAAGGATATCTAAGCTGTTGTATGAGATGAGATGAGACTCTTATCAAAAAGAGAGGGGGAAAGGAGGGAAATAAAAAAGAAAGAAAGAGTTAAAGGGGCTGAAAAGAGGCTGAAAAACCAAAACAAAAATGAGGGAGCCCTTGCTATTGGAGAAAGTAATAATGCAAAAATAACTTAATCAATGAAACAAAAAAAAAAAAAGAAAAGAAAAAAATATAAAACCAACAACAGAAAAAAGAAAAAAAATGAACTACAACTATATATATATATATATTTGTTGTACATATGTATATATATACATATATTTGTGTGTATATATACACACATATATACATATATCAAATACACACACATATACATATATCATATATGACATATGTGTATATACATATATCATATATCATATATATGTATATGTGTGTGTGTATTTTTTGCAATATATTTCCTGGACACCAGATGCTGTAGTATTAGGAGACTGAGTGGGGTTTTTTGTAAGCAATGCATGCCAGAAATCATTCTAGTTGCTGAGGAGATTGGGTCCTGCCTTCCTAACTTAGTTGCCTTCAATCAGTGCCTGTTCCATCAGCATTCAGTCCCTATGGGGTTGGGGTCTTAAAGCCTTTACCAGTTTCCTTAGGAAGCAGGTCTCACATTGCCCTCGGACAAGAATCCCTGGGGGGGGGGGTGGGAGCCTCTAAGCTCACTGCAGATGCAGATTCCAAAGTTTAGCTGGAGCACCAGAGCTTGACCTGCACTAGGACCCACCAGACCTTTTCTCCCACAAGGCCTTCCCAATGTCAGCCCAGGTGGCAGCCTAGATAGCAGCCTAGACAATGGCAGATCCTCCCCACCTGGTATTCAAACTCAGCTGCTGGACACTGAGTCTACTCACTCATTTAAGTCTTCCAATGCTGGTCCAGTAAGTAGATTAGCCCCAACTCATAAAGCTGCCAGGCAAGTACTTCCCGTGTCCCTAGGCCTCTGCAGGTAGGCCACCTGTTCCCTTCTGGGCTGGTTTTCTTCAGCTCCAGACCACCTGACTGGCTTCTTGTGGTTCACTACTTCTTCACTGTGCCCTTGGAGTGATGTCTCCAAAGATACCCCAGCTAGAGATGGCTGGAGATTTCTTTCCCCTGCCTTGCCATGAGTGGCTAGTAAGGAGAGGTTTCTAGTTTACCATCTTGCTCTACTCCTGGGTGCTTTAAATTTAAATATTGGTTTCCACATGAGATATTGTCAAAAAAGCACCTATAATTGAAAAAACACAATAATTGAAAAAGAATTCAGATTTTGCTGAGATTATATCTTTATCTTGATGCCACAGCTTTGTAAAATGTAAAGGAAAGTGTTTACACTGTACATTTTGACTGCAATACTCTTGTAGGAAAATGTAAAGGAAATACATTACATGACCCATGTAAGAGTACCTACATGTTATCCATGGCAGTCAGCCTGTTTAACTTTGACTTATTCCACATCATTAAACAGAAAGCAACACTTGTGTAAGAACCATGGGTTGTTTTAATGGTTGGTGTATTTAAAGCATTATTAAACAGGGCTTCTCAATGTAATGCATTTTACAATGATGCAATTCATTGTTATTTTAAATATATTAGTATTTATGTGCTTTCCAGAAAATGTTTTTATTACCTTTAGTGACACTAAATTTAGTGTTTTAACTCACCCTTTATCAAGATCTTAAGAAGTGCTTATAGATTGCCTCCTATGTTTTTACTATTGAGGAACATACTCTTTTATAATTTGGTATGTTTAGAAATATCAATAGCATTGAGTCTTTTCAAAAACTAAGTCAAAACTTTTTGCATGATATTGTCTTCGCATTTAATCATGAAACTAAAGATAGGGATTATTTCATCTTGTTTTGTTTTTCACAGAGTTCATTCTGTGAAGTGTGTCTTTGCTAAATTTGTACAATTTTGAATTAAGTGACACATCATACTACTGTTGAAGAATCATGATATATGGAAAGTTAGTTTCCAGGGGCCCAGCCCACCTCTACTACTAAAGCTCTCTATGATATAGAACAAGTCAGAGACCAGTGTTTGTCAACCTTTTTTTGTATCTCACAGCACACTTGAACCTATAGTTAAACTTCTGCAGTATACTTAAATTATGTTGGTCAAAAAAAGAAGAGTAAAAAAATTATATACATGTTTTGAACTTCTCTGAAAAATAATTTAATTAATGATCTTCAAAATTTTGTGGCATACCTAAGATCTTCTCTTGGTACAGTTGTTGAAAATCACTGTCATAGACTCTCTTGGTCTCAGTTTTTTCTATTAAATAACAGCTTTGCACCAGTTTATTGCTAAGGACGTTTCATAGCTACAATACAATGATTCTATGTACATTTTCACTAGAGAAAGACAGTGGTCAAAATGTGATCATCACAAGATATAATTCCTTAATATATGAGGAGCTAAAGAAAAAGCAAAAAATCTAATTATTATTTGAATGATTAATAATTACTTCAATTCAATATTCATATCATCAAAATATTGATGATGAATTGTTACAATGGATTAGACAATATTTGGTAATGGAAAACAAATAACAAAGTGGATGTTGTCATAATTCCAAGTTTTTAGTGGAGTAGAGTATTTCATTACTGGGAGCAATTTAGCCTTTGGGGAACATTTAGTAGCAAAGGAAACCATTTTTGGTTATCACATCTTTTATCTGGTGGGTAAAGGCCAGTGCAGCTGCTAAACATTCTGCAATGCACAATAAAGTGCCCCATAACAAAGAATCATGTGGTCTAAAATGTTAATTGGGCAGTGGTTGAAAATTTATGGTAGTGGAAGAGACTGACATTTGGGTAAAGATTTCCAGGATGACGAAGTCTAAGTCAGCATTTTTCAAATTATTCTAGAAATCATACAAAAAGAAACAAAGGAATATAAATCACATGGATGCTTCATTTTAAGAGTAATAATAAGATCACTATCTATAGATTCAAAACATGCTTAGAGGCTTTAAAAGCAACTGAGATTATACAGAAGAGAAAGAAGAAGATACTCAGAGAGTATAGTAAATATACAGCAGTATAAATATCAGAAAGCAAAATTATAAAGTTAAATTATACATTCTCATGAATAGGCATATTTTCTAAAGTACACAATGTACATTTTGACTGCAATACTCTTATAGGACCTGAGAATGCAGAGTTAGCAGAAGCAGCCATTCTAGAACCAGTTTGATTTTAAAAAATAAAAGTAATAGGACTACAGAAGAAATAACATAACAGAGCCATATTTAAAGGAACCATCTGTCTGTGCACCACCAGAGCAGGTAAATGCCTTTGGGTTGCAAAGCAGGTAATCAACTGTTAAGTTTAGTTACCTGTTAAATTAGGATTTGTAGCCTGTTGTGTCATGTTATACACACACACAGAACTTCTGCCTAATTTGGTTTAGAAAAACAAAAAACTTGATGATGAATAATGAAAGATGAACTAGCACAGAAGCAATGAAATGATATCATAATGAAAAGAAAAGTCAAAAAGAAAGCAAAACTTAGCAGCAAATAGAAGTGAAAGAAGCAAATGAAAATTGTGATCAAACATTCTGCTATTTACTTAAAATAAAAATTTAGGAGGCAAGACCACAGAGCAAAAATGTGAGAATTCAGGAAAGAGATGCTACTACAATAAGGAGAGATAAAACATAAACTGGTAGAACCCTCAAAAGATTTGAGAACAAAATATCTGTAATGCTGAGAAATACAAAGGGAAACTCATTGTTGGCTAAGGTCCTCAAGGCAACAGATACTGTAATGGAGCTAGAAATGCAAAGATTTACTAAGCAAAAAATAAGCAGGGATAACCTGCCAGCCGTATGCCGTCAGACACCTATGAATGGAGAAAGGAGGTAAGATTGGGCAGGAAATGCATTAAACTGCATTGCAGGCTGTGAGAAAATTTCGCTTAGTTTTGTGGGGAATCTCAGTAAAGAGTGGTCGTTATAGTTGCTTCTCATTGAGCATATAATTCTGCTAGCTGTGGCAGTCATTGTCTGGGAGCAGCATGGGAAGATCATGGTGTTGGCATATATGCAGCAGTACACCCCAATGTGTGGCATCCAGAGACGCTCCCATCTACACCCCTGGCAGCAGGCTCATCCATTAGATTTCCCATATTGGGTTCCAACGCAAATATAGCTGTGTATGAAGACACACCCAAAACAAAGAGATTCAGAAAGGTTGAATAGGTGACAAAGTCTTATCAGGGAAATACAACAAAAGATGCAGAGGTCATAATCCTGCCTATTCAGAGAATATTCCATTTAGCAAACATAAAATAGTCAAATAATACTTTACAACACTAAATAATACTGAAAACCACATATATCTGAATTGAAATATTATGGCTACAGTAGAACACATAAAATTCATTGTCTTAAACCCAGCAATTTTGAAAAAAAATCTTTAAAAGAGTTAAAAATTAGAAAAAAGAAAAAATAACTACAGAATTACTAATCATAAAAGCAGAAATCTCTGATTTAGAATGATAAGGTATTTCTTATTTCGTAAAAAAATAAAGACATATAGCATTAACTTAATCAAAAAAGAAAAGGTTAGATAAACATAAAATGAGAAGTAAAAGGTGAGAAATAATCACAAAAATAAAGAAACTATATTGCACAACTTGTATAACTCTGTAAAAAAAAATTTAAACCTGCATGAAATAGTAATTGTTGAGAAAAAATACAATTTATTCTTCCCAGCCATGAGCATGGTATGTTTTTCCATTTGTTAACATCTTCAGCTATTTCTTTTCTTAGAGTTTCATAGTTCTCTTTATAGAGATCTTTCATGTCCTTTGTTAGGTAAACTCCAAAATATTTCATCTTCTTTGGCATTCCCATGAACAGAATAGAGTGCTTGACTGTTTTTTCA
>CAUYON010045310.1:0-10226 GCA_963573935.1 Arctocebus calabarensis
CCAGCCATGAGCATGGTATATTTTTCCATTTGTTGACATTTTCAGCTGTTTCTTTTCTTAGAGTTTCATAGTTCTCTTTATATAGATCTTTCACATCCTTTGTAAGATAAACTCCCAAATATTTCATCTTCTTTGGTACTACTGCGAAAGGGATAGAATCCTTGAGTGTTTTTTCAGCTTGACTATTATTGGTATATATAAAGGCTACAGATTTATGAGTGTTGAAAGAAAATGCCATGAAGGCTATCTGTAACAGTATGATCAAAACATTTCTGAATGTATATGAATTGTGCCCTATGATTGCACCAATGTACAGAAGTATGATTCAATAAAATTATAAAAAAAAAAAAAAGAGCAGAATAGAATGGGACCAGAGCCGGCTCAGCTTTCACACGGTCCCAGGAGGGTTTTGCTGAAGGTGGTAGGGGGTTCCCAGAGGGGGTCATCCTTTCGGCAGAGGAACTGATTTTGGGGCTCAGAACAAATCTAGGCGTTACTTCCTTAACTGGCTGCCAGCCGGGTCAGAATAAAGGATAATGTTCCACTGTTTCCCAGGAACGTCAGCTCTGAAGAGTTCCTGGGGGTGGACAGGGGTTTGCTGTGATCACACAGTTTGGTTTCTAGCCTACTTTTTCCTATCAGCTGTCTCCCAAAATGGCTTTACTCCATCAGGGCCATGAGGATTTCTTTCCCACAAAAACTGCAAGTGTAAAATTATTTAAAGCGAAGCACACACACTTTTTTTTGGTGAACATCCCCAATGGATTACAGCATTTCTATTTATAATTAATTATCTAAATGTTTATGTATAGTAAATAGTCTTGCTAAAACTGAGCATAGTGCATGAGTGATGAGTCGGGGAACTTTGCAAGGTGCACCGGGGAAGGCTGAAAGAACTTGTGACTACATCTAAAAACTATCCTCCAAATGCAATGACTAAATATTTAGAATGGCAATCATTGGACCATTGGGTAAGATGCTCTAGGAGGAAGGAGCAAGCCACTTCATTAAAAGATTGCATTAGCAGGATGTGGGAAATTAGTCTGTGTGTACGCCTGCAGAGTAGAAGTTATTTTTGCTAATTATTATTCTACATAGCATGTTTTGCTATCCTGAAATTTAAAATAATGACAAAGTATCAATGCTGTTCAATATGCATTAGAAAAGAAAGAAGATTCTCATGTACGTTGAAATTCATTTTATAATAGTATTACAAATCATTTTCCTAATCTGGATGTTACCGCTCTTATATTTTGGGGAGGTTCACTATTGGTTTTAATTTGAATTTTTCTTTGACTTGAGAGAAATTTATCTGAGTTTTTCATGTAGTGAATATAATAGTTTGGAATCATATTTCAAGGGATGATCACTGGTTCCTTCAGTGTTCTGAAGTGTACATTCATTTCCAACGTGTCAAGGGCTTAATTTAAAACACTTATTGATTCTTCATTTTTGCTTAGTTGTGAGCTCATTCATTTTAATGGAATTATTAATAAAATGTCAACTTTCTCCTGTTTTGTGTTCTGTATCTATTTTCTGACCACACTTACATGTGATCTATCATAGAAAAATATGACTAATACTAGCTCTCAGGCCTTGTAAACGACGTACACTGTAACGTCCGTGTTACAGATTTTTACATTAGAAAGTCCATGTGGGTTTCTAGTATGCAGCTTTACTCATCATGGACATCAGCCTCTTCTGGGAACTTCATCCCACGAGTTACTTGGAGTGAGACAGGAGCAACAGCTGGGCTTTGGGGCCATCATTTCCAGTGCTTCGTGATTTTAGGCAATAATTTTTCTTCTCTCTCTTTCTTTTGCTGGTATCTTGAGTGGGTTGTTGGTAGCTTGGCTTCTAAAAGGGCACATTCATTAAAGCAGAATCCAAAAGGGACGACAATGAAGGAGAATGTCATTAAAGAGAGAATAGTCCATAGTGAATGCAAAGCCTTTGGAAACTCATGGTTGCTACTGAGAATAAGTGAAGTGGGGTGATTTGATGAGGTGGGGGGCTCATGGGGAATATGGCTTAGATCTGCACTTGATAACATCTGAGATCTGGAGTACTCCATCGACAAAGCCAGGCACATGGACATGACGTTTGCCAAATACATGCATAGAGTGGGAGGGGGAGAGAGAAAGAAAGGGGGAGAGAGAGAGAGAGGGAGAGAGAGAGACAGAGAGAGGGAGAGAGAGAGGGAGAGATCCAGCAGATTCAATATACACAGTTCTCCATGTTCTTAACCATTGGGCTATATTGATTTAATATCTGGGCAGGGGGAGGGGTGTTTATTATCAAGAAGCATAATAACTTTCCAGCTCAGTGCCAATTATTTATCAGAAATATTGCAAAGATGGGGTGGAGGGGACGTCTTTGGACTCCTGTGTCCTCTCTTAATTCTAGAACAGTAGGACAGTCGTGCTCGCTCGCGTGGAAATCACGATCCCACACACTGTCGCTGACTGGGTAGTGAAGGTGAGGATGCCTGGCGAAGTGAGAAAGCCTGTTACCATATGATTTGTTTTCAACGAACAGGACGAATAAACAATGTGACCTGGACAGTAATGAGGCGGAGCAATGAGGGACAGAAGCCTCCACTTCCATTCCAACGAAAGGATCAAATGAAAACACAGGAGAACTTAACCGGTGCCATTTCTGTATTGGCTTTTACCCTTCAGTATTCAAAGAACATGAGTGGTGTGGATAGCTGATGGCTCTTAAGTAGCTTTATTGTCCAAGAAAACCATCAATTTTTTCCCTTATGCAAGATATGTAAATTAAGGTGCTTTTTCCTAAGATAGAATTATAATGTAATTGCACAAATTTAAGTCATATATTGTATACAAAGTTGCAATTTAAAAGAATCACATGAGGGTGGGAATAAAACAGGTGACCAAAGGCACACGTTTTATTCTATGAAAAAATTGTGGAAAAGCAAAAAAAAAAAAAAAAAATTAGTTCTTAAATTAGGACATAGGAATGTAGGAAGCAGAAATTAGGTTAAGAACTAAAAATATATTTTAATTGATAGAGATCTTTAAACTACTATATTAATCCTTGTCCTTTTATGTTTTTGAACATTCTAGATAAAATCAAAATGAATATTCCTTAAAATACCACTGTGAGCTGAAATCTGAAGCCCAATTTCATTGCTAAACATAGGGGTTTCATAGCTTGTTTTCCAATAACACTGGACACGCTGCCACCAAAAGTAAAAGTTAAAAGGTGAAAACAGTAGAAATGATGATGGGCTAGCACTGAGCAGATTCTCTGTGTCCCTGAATATGGGTCTGATGGCTCCCGTGTCAGCGGCCCCTGTATAAAGCAGACTGTGGTACCGAGATGGATGGCTCTTAAGGATGGCTGTCCCTTGTTACCTTCCTTTAAGAGATGTAAACATGTTAGTCTTCTAACTTTGTTTTAAAAAAACATATCCAATGTTACCAAATATTAGATAGAAATAAAAGCCCAAAGGCAATATAAAATAACAAAATGTATCATGGTCTGCATATTGTTGCAAAGTTATGTTCACATTCCTGTCTTTTTCGTTGTGTGATGTATAGATCAATTACACACATAGAAAGCTTAGTGTTCTGTTTGTTTCTAAACACTTAGTGTCTTGTAACAGTTTGCACCAAGTTTTATACATAAATGAGCACAGACATATGCATACATAATTTTAGCATATTCCCCTCCATAAATTATTTATGTGTAAGGATATGTTGAACATTATATTACTGTTTTGGTTCTTATCCAAAGGAAATTTCGTATATCTCATCTCCCTCAATATCTATCTATGAAGCCTGTTGAACTCACCGCCACCTGCACATCTCTTACCACTGAAAATGGAGCAGGTTTTTGTCGGTAGAATATTCTGTTCCTAGACTTGTAAAGTATCATTAGTCAGTTGCTAGGGAAGGATGGTTTCTTTGCCCATCTTGGTAATATACATATGTGTATGCCCACTTGGCGTACCAGTGACAATTCATTCTTTCCACTGCAGACCCCTGACACACATAATAAACATACTTACGTTCATCTTCCTTTCCTCATGTGAGCACTCATCACCTTAACTTTTACCCTATACACTACTGAGATTCAAAAAAATGAAGGAAAAAAATTTTAAGAGAGGAAACTCCATGTGTGCTACATGCTGGGGACACATTTTCTTTATGCCACATTTTCCAGTTTCCTATTTGAAAAATAATAGTTTAGTAAGTAGGGATGAATGAGCTCACAGCTTAGGTTATGAGGCATTTGTGTAATTGTCAGGTGTTCGAGTTTATGTTATTCTTCATGTCGTTCTATGTACAAATTTAGGGGTAACTGAAGGACAAAGGTATCTATATAGTACCCAAGTTCATTGAGCTCACTGTATGGCAGACACCCAGGTAAAGTTCATGGCTTCTGCCTTTCAGGAATAGTCTGATTTTCTACTGGGTCATCTAGCATCATGTTTTACATTTAATATAAATTCTTGCATACATCATTTTATTTTGATTCCCTCTGTGATTTGCATATTACTTTCTTAAATGAAGAGTTTAAGAAGTTAATATTTGTGAAAGTTATAGCCTCCTTTCTGAATATTTTGCTATAAACATCCTCTGTTTTCTTCTCCCAGTTGGTCTCCTGTGATGAGTGTACTTGTGGTGGCACGCCGATCTCTTTGTTAACTTTTGACATCACAATTTCCCTTCAGAGCTCCGGGGTGTTTTCAGCTTGACTTATCTTGTTTTTAAGTCATCAAAAAACTCCCACGTTGCAGTCAGTTGTAAAAGTCAGCTGCAAGCGTTTTTGCAGACATTTTTTTTCCCTTTTAAAAAATAATCTATCCAAGACACCTTTTATCCAATGGATATTTCCAGGTTACAAGGACAATCATATGTGAAGCTTGTATTGATATTTGTAAACTATTTATTAATGTTACAACTATCCTGACTCTTAATATGTGATTTCTTCCAATTGTTTCTTCTAACATTTTCTCTGATGAATGTATATATAGTACATGGGCAGTTTTTTGTTTGTTTGTAAATAAATTATCCGTTATGTTTATTCTTATAGGTAAGAACGTATTTTTTAATCACTTTCCAGTTCACTCTTGAATCGGAAGTCTTTCTGTTCCATTTGGTAGAAAACATAACCTAAATGGGTTTAGAAGGTAACAAGAAAATAACCTGAAATATGCAAAATAAGAGGATATTTGCATACCCTCATATGCAAAATAAGAGGATCTGCTGACCGGATGTACATGCAGTTCCTGAACTTGGCTTTCAGTTTCCCCGTCTTCACTTTGGCTCTGCTTGTCTGCGGTGCTGTCGCTGTGCCTGACTCTGTGTCTAGGATAGTGTCAGGGTCAGGTTCAGGGCAGCCATGCCATGACGTTCTGAGGAAGAGAAGCGTTTCTCCTTTCTTCTGGCACTTTCCCTCGAAAGAAGAAGAGACCCCCTCTACTGGAAGCCTCAGCAGATGCCTCCATATGGTCCACTTGCTGGATCTGGGGCATATACCTCTTCCTGAATCCATCTGCATTGGAAAGTATCCTTCAGAGGATTACTCAGGACCCATTTATTACCCAATTGAAGCACATGCCCTGTGTGCCTGTAGCTCAGATGGCTGGAAATGAGGTAAAAACCATTTGCAAGAGCAAAGTGTGGGTTCTGTCAGTGAAAGAAGTGAATAGTTGTGGAGAGAGCTCCAACAAGTGTCTGTCTGCTACAGTGTGTGAAAGACTGTGTTACAACACTCCTTGTGAAAAATAATCGTTGATTCGATTTTAGTTTCCTATGAGCAAATGGTTTGACTTGGTAAAGGCTAAGGTAGACTTAAGGACATGGCCGTAGGGAGGTACCGTGAATCGCTGAAGAATGTGCACACAGGGATATGAACACGGGAACGTGCACACGGTTAAGGACTGAACCAGAGTTATTTTCCACTGGCTGTAGGAATAAAGAGTTCATTCTCCTTGGTTTTCATTGCTGATGGGAATGCAGGCAGTCTTCAGCTTCATAACTGGTTATGATTCCAGAATTTATTTGGTGGTTCAGAATTTGAAATGGGCATGTAGATATTTCTTTAGTTGAGAACATTGTTGTGCAGAGAACTTAGGGATTTTGTCCAGGGTCATGAAGTTGGTAAGTGACAGAAAAGTCACTTAGTAGTCTATGTTCTGAATTGCTGCATACACTGTCCTTCAAAGTTGGGCCACATTTTTCCTTAAGAAGAATTGTGATGCTTGGTGGTTTATATTTCTAGACATGCCCATCTCGGCTTATTTACCTTTTCATACGGCTGAGCGTAATGTTCTGAGACTTGACTTTAATCCCAAGAATAGATTCCCCTCCTGCCTTGAAGTACTTGTGGAGCTTGGTGTCCAGCCACTGAATACTTGTCCTATGTTCTGTGTGTGTCTTCCCGAGGAGTCCGGGAGCACCGCCCCCCTGCCCTCCGTGCCCCCAGACGCGGCAGCACCCTCTGCTGGACTCTGCCCACTTTGGCTGCAGAGTCTCGACGTGTGACACACACTCGGCCCATCAGATGTGAACCTTATGCCTTGATGTCTGCAGGGTGCTCAGGGGTGAATCACAACAGTGTCACCAGCTCGAGAATCCAGCAGCAACACAGAAAATTACTCAGATGATGACTGGGGATCCCTGAGCCATCTCTTTGCTGTATAATAAACTGGCTAGTCCCTCATCCTGGCCTGATTCTTTATTCTTCTGTGCAAATCTAGGAGCTGTTCTAAATCCTGAAATACAGTCCTTTTCTGCAAGTTACAGTAACTTTCTAGATCCTGAAATACAGTCCTTTTCTGCAGGTAGTTACAGAGCTACTCTTGCTACTCCCTGTGCTTCCAAGAATCTGCTGCTTATTCAGTAACACTTTATAAGAAAATACAAAGTCAGCATGGATACAAGGTAGAGCTTCATCTATACTGTGGAGAGGTAAAATACGATTAATTTGCTTTTTGGACACAGCCATGCGTAGATTATCATCACTGGAGATGCCACGGGGCCACCAGTCTCCTGTTGGCATAAGAATAAAAAACTAGAGAAGTTTAAAAGAGGAAAGAACGTAACATTGCTGTTGTGTGACACCCTTGTAATCAGCAGTTTTAGTTGGTATGGGGTATCTGAGAATATCAAAGAAATACATATGTGGTCTCTTGCTAATCAATGGAGAGGAGATATTAAATAAGTGGGGGATCCCCTGATTAGGGCTATTATTTCTAGGTGCTCTTTCAGTTTTAAGAGGAAATTTATTTTATCCATGTATAAACGAAGACATGACTATATAAAATGTGCTCCAGTGATTGGATATAATGGAAGAATACTGATGACAAAATCACTGAATAATTGTTCTGGACCCAGCACTGATGTCATTGAGTTTGCAATTGCAAGAGTTTTCAGAGTTCTCCTTTGTAAAAGAAAAAAAAAAAAAAAAAGCATTAAAGGTGCCCAAAGATTCCTCCTTCTCTAATCTTCCTGGAAAATTCAGCAGGAGGACAGCATTCCAGAAGTTAATTCTAGTCTGGAGTGACTTTCTTTCTTCTTCTTTTTTTTTTTTTATTGAATCATAACTGTGTACATTAGTTCAGTCATGGAGTACAGTGTGCAGGCTTTATATACAATCTAAGATAATTTTATCCGCCTATTCGACATAACATTCGTGGGATTTTCTCATTTACTGTGTGAAAATATTTGTGTTCTGCATTTAGTAGTTTTCTCCTGACCCTTCAAAGATGGGCCTCAAGTGAAAAAATAGTCAAAGATTCCATTCCTTTCACAGTAGTGCCAAAGAAGATGAAATATTTGGGAGTTTACCTAACAAAGGAAGTAAAAGATCTCTATAAAGAGAACTATGAAACTCTAAGAAAATAAATTGCTGAACATGTCAACAAATGGAAAAACATACCATGCTCATGGTTGGGAAAGAATCAATATTGTTAAAATGTCCATACTTCCCAAAGCAATATACAATTTTAATGCAATGCCTATTAAAGCTCCATTGTCATATTTTAAGGACCTTGAAAAAATATTGCTTTGTTTTCTATGGAACCAGAAAAAACCTCGAGTAGCCAAGACACTACTTACAAATAAAAACAAAGCAGGAGGGATCATGTTACTAGACCTGAGACTGTACTATAAATCGATAGTGATCAAAACAACATGGTGTTGGCACAAAAACAGAGAGGTAGATATTTGGAACAGAAGAGAGAACCAAGAGATAAACCCAACTACTTACCCCTATTTGATCTTTGATAAGCCAATTAAAAACATTCAGTGGGGAAAAGACTCCCTATTTAACAAATGGTGCTGGGAAACCTGGCTGGTGACCAGTAGAAGACTGAAATTGAACCCACACCTTTCACCACTAACGAAGGTAGACTCACAATGGATTAAAGATTTAAACTTAAGACATGAAACTATAAAAATACTAGAAGAAAGTGCAGGGAACTCTTTTGAAAGTATCGGCCTGGGCGAATAATTCATGAGGAGGACCCCCAAAGCAATTGAAGCAGTTTGAAAAATACACTCCTGGGGGTGGGTGCTGGAAGATGGCAGTGGAGACGGTCCCGTAGCCCATCTCTCCCTGGTCAGCAGGTGAGAGGGTGGGAACTCTGGACTTTCCCCTTGTGAACTATTGGAGTGGACGGGCAGCTGGTGAGACACAGAGATCGGGAGGATTGGTGTGTTTGAAATATAGTTCTTAACCATGGAAACTGTTGCAAACCATTTCCTCCTGCCTGGCTGAGGGGCAACCGGCCCCTCCCACAGGGAGGACAGCAGGTCCCAACCCACAAGCTCTAATCGGAGAAAATTCCACTGAAGTGTGGAACTCAGAGTTTGACGATCAGAAAGGGGCGCTGCTAGGAACCACAGAGACCAGGGCAGCCCTGGTGTGAGCCGAGGGGACGGACTCTGCCGGACTGATGCATTGGAATGTCCAAAATGGCGAGTGCCTTTTCCCCAGATCAATAAGAGAGTGAAAGAATGGGTGACCAGCCAGCGTTACACTAGGCGGGGACCCTAGTGAAGCCTGAGAGGGGCAGAAAAGACACTTTGAGCTGTGGAAGTTGGTGAGGAGGGCCCCTGGGCACTTCAGCTGGAGAATAACTGAAGTCCAAGTTCCCACCAACAGCCCTGCGAAGCCCCCTCCCCTCCAGCCTTCACAGCCGCTGCAAGCTTCTGCGAGCCGCAGCCATAGCATCCACCGCTGCTGGTGCTGCTGAGGTCGCGGTGCAGGGGCCGAAGCTGCTGCTACCATGAGCTGTGGCGCCGCCGCCCCGCGAATAGTGACACCACCGCTGCCGACACCACCGTGACCCCCCGAGATCTGCAGTGACCACGAGCCCCCTCCCCCTGCAGTCGCCACGAGCCCTGCTCCCGCGCTCCCCTCTCATAGCAGATCGTTGTTGCCAGACTGGATTGCAATTCTATATACATATAAGAATAATAATATTTTTGAGATTGTTTTTTTTTTTTTTGAATATCCTTTTCTTGGAGGCGCTATCGACAAATAATTCTTTACTTCACTTTCTTTTCTCAGGCTATTTTTATTACCTCCTATTCTCAACTGAACATTCTTCTTCCTCTCCCATGTTAATTTCTTTGTTCTCTCTCCCTCTCCTCTCCCTCCCTTCTTATAGCTTCTAAGAGTGCTTATATCATATTTGCTAGAGGCTTTTCTTCTCTATTCTCAAGTATTTTATAAGAAGCATTTTTATTGCAGAATTCTTTTTTTTTTCTTTTTCTTCTTAGCTGTTGTTCTGTAATTGGCTGTTCGTTTGTTATGTTTTGTTTGTATGTCGTAGTTTCTGACTGTGGGCGCATCTGTGGGCTTAGGTGTCTGGTAGCCCTTCTATGAATGTATTAGCCCATTTGCTATTAATGTGATTGGTGTTATAAATGTTTTCCTTGCCACTTTGATACTTCATTTCATGCCCTGCCCAGGATTGAAAGTCTAGAACTCCACCTCATCCACAATCCAGACTGAATGCTTTTATAATTGTACTGGAACTCTTGAACTGTACAGGCTGCAGTCACCACTCCAGTATGTAGGTGGAGGGCTGGTCAACCACAACTGTAGAAGTCTCCAGTCCAATTTCACTCTCCTGCTCATATAGCTAAAAACTCAAAAACAAACATGGGGCGGAACCAGCAGAAAAACTCTGGCAACATGAATAAACAGAACGGTGCAACTCCCCCCCAAAATGACAAACCATC